>UELV01098147.1:0-11600 GCA_900490015.1 Megastigmus stigmatizans | reverse complement strand
ATATTGATGTTCATACATTCTTTTTTTCAAATATCTACCCGTTTGGCCAATGTAACATCCATTACAATCCCTACAATTAATTTTATAAACTACTCCTGATTTTAAACATTTATCATCCTTGTCTTTACAATTACTAAATAGCCTACCCAAATTATTATCATTTCTAAAGAAAACTTGAATATTACGTTTTCTAAACACCGTTCTAATCCTTTCTGACAAGCCTCTAACATAAGGTAAACTGAAATATACATTCTTTCCATTCCCATTCATTGTTTGTTTATCTACCCGTTTCCTTAATTTGCCATTATAAATTTCCCACACTCTCTCCTCAATCATTTTATCAATAAATTCTCCCGGATAACTATTTTTAATAAAAGTTTCTTTAACTAAATTTAAATTCTCTTTTCTAAAATCTTTATGTGATAATTTAACCCCTCTGTCAATGACACCCTTGATCGCACCTATCTTGTTTCCAAATTGGTGGTGAGAATTAAAATTTAAAAATCTACTTGACCATGTAGGTTTTCTATACCAATTTAATTTGACTCTATTATTATTGACTCTAATGATTCTAATATCTAAAAAACTCAATTGATTATCTGACTCGACCTCTTTTGTAACTTTAATTCTATCATGGATAGAATTAAACGCATCTACCATTTCGTCCACAAAACATTCAGGTACAACTGCAAAAAAAATATCATCAACATATCTTTTGAAAATAATTGGCTGAAAAATCAACTTTGACAAAGCAATACTTTCCAATTTTTCCATTACTAAATTCACTATAACAGGTGACAAAGGTGATCACCTTTTATAATTTATTTACTATAAAAATTCTTTTTGGAAAAGTCAAATCTATCAAATTCACTCAAATTTAAATAATGCATGTCTGAAAGAAATGTAAGTCAAAGTGCGATTTAGCTAAGACTAAACCCAAACGTTAAGGAAATTTGAATCGAACCAACACAAACAATAACAATAATAATTATGATAGAAGACATATAAATATAACAGGCCGAAGCAAACTGGCTATGCTGTATTAACATCCTATACTAATATTATTTATAGCTACTTTGTATGCCTGCTTTAAGAACTGTATGTCTGTTTTTCGGTTAATATTAGATTTGTGTGTAAATATGTAGCATTTCTGAAAACTCACGCTTGAACCTATTCCATTTTCGATCAAGAATCATTACTTTATCAAAGGCAAATGAGTGCGTGGTCTCCATTGCATGCAACGCCAATGCAAAATGTTCATCTGATTTTTTGACACAGTTTGAGTGCTCCGCTAGCCTTTTTTTTTTTAACAAGCGTGCACTCTGACCAATATACACCGCCGAGCACTCCCCGCAATTGATTTTATATACTATGCCTGGGACATCTAATTTTTCAGTGCAATCCTTGCCTAATCTAACAATATTTGTAAATTTATTTGTAAGTCTATTAAAGGAATATTATGTTTGCGTAGAAAACTTTTTAAGAAAGGATTTAAGGATTTTATAAAAGGTAGAACTATTATAGGTTTATTGCAAATTAAATATCTATTGTCATGCGTAGGATATTAATATTGTTATCTAAAGATTAAGAAATATTACTTATGTCGACTGTAATCTACTATAAACTGACAAAGATTTTATTTGATTCATTCGAATGTTAATATGTTTTTCAATAGTCATCAGGATAACCATTTGAAATTAAAAATTTTTTAGAAATTTGTATATTACGTTTATGAAATTTGGGATTAGCTAGGTCAATAGGTCCATCTACTAAATTATAAATAATAGCCCTCTTATTCGAACACGGATGGTGAGACTGGTAATGCGCAAATCTACCTGAGAAAGTATCTTTTCTGTACTAGTCAATAATGGGTGTATTATCAGGTCGCATAGTAATGGTTAGATCTAAGAAATTTAATTTGTTATCATTTTCATGTTCTACAGGAAATTTAAAAAACTATTAAAAGAATTAAAAGTATCCTGCACACTAGCAATAACCACCAACTTAACACTCAAAAAGCAATCATCCACATAAAGTCTGTATAATAAAACCGAATCTTTTAAAACATTCAAACATGAGTTTTCAAGCTCTTCCCGAACAATTTCAGCAAACCACGAGCTAGTATTTCCATCCATAGGTGAATTTAGTTTTTGTTTATAAAATTTATTGTTAAAACGAAAGTAAGTAGAATTTAATAAGAAAATAATGCCATCAAGAAACTCTTGTTGGCTAAGGCTGATGTAATTTTTTAAATACACCCATTTTGTCTCTAGTCCTTGTATAATTAAATTTATATGTAAATTAGTAAAAAGCGAAACAACATCGAGAGAAATGAGTTTGTGTGTGTTGGGTACATTCAAATTGTCAATAGGTAATCTTTTTTAATTCTAAACTGTTTTTAGAGAATTTTTAGGACGCAGTAAATATTTATTAAAAAATGGTGAAATAATTATTTATATTAGCGACTATTAAGCGAACATAATTATTTTGTTTATGAATTTATACAAGCATTGGATAATAAATAATTGTCAAGATTAAATCTTTGATTGGAATAATACTCATCATTTTAGATTTTGTCGAGCCAATTTTAAATAAATTGGCTCGTCAAAATCAAGATTGGTGTTGTTGTTTTACTCTGTTACAAAATTCTACGAGCAATTAACGTCTATCAATATTAACAAACTTCGTTTGTACCAGAAGTACTACACGCATTAACGGATAAGAAAGAAAGCGCGGATCTTGAAGATAGCCCTTTTAACTATTAGAATCATGTCTATATGTGCATAGCTAATTACCGTACCAAATTTATACAAAAGAAAAAAATAGCATTATTTACAACTTTATTTTTAACTTTATATAAAATCAAACTTGATACAAACATTAAACTCACTTGTCGGTAAAGATTCAGCATAAGGATAATTCAAGTAACTAACCTGCAACAGAAACAGATAACAATAATCAAATACGTTATCAAATTTTAAAATAAAAAAAGCATATAATATTTATTTCATTAAAGTATATTTTCGAGAAATCACTCTTCTCATGATTTATTTAAAATTGTGGGTCCAAAAACGAAAAAGACGTGCGCCTAAATTTCAATGTTCGAAAACTATAGGAAAGTTAGATATTATTTGAACTATCCGTTTATTCGAAAATTTTCCGTACAAGCAACTTTATTAAGTTCTAAATATAGCTTAAAACTAGTAAATTTCGGAACCAGCACTAATCAAATTTGCGATCTTGTACAATTATAACACACGAGAAAAGCATAGCGGTTCAAAATGTGGTTGTATGTGGACAACCGAATATTTTAAATACATTTATACATTCATTAATTAACAGTTAATTTGGCGCCTTTACCGTAAATGACTTTTTCTATCACTGTAGTCATTAGCATTTTTATATAAAAAAGAGTAATTTCATCACTCTCTTGTAGAGATCGTAAATCCAATAAACTATGAATTTGGAATAAATTGTCCTTTTGTTAAAGATATGATTTATTCCTTTTCTGCCACAAATCATGCGGGACTTAAATGAGCATGTCTGTTCTGGAATCCAATCAGCGCGAATGGCGATAATATTTTTTTTTTATAATGAGAAAACGTTAATTTCATGGCTGCAAACATTAACTATCGCACCCCAGTATGGACATGTAAAATAGAGCAGAGCAAAAACTCACAGGATATTAAGTAGACGACAATCTGTAATTTGTCGATAATTCCCATAAATCACTAATTCATTTTTAAAACATGTATCAATTTCTTTAAACTGTAATTTATCAATATATTGGTAAACAAAGCAAAACGATTCCCCGCTCACGCATACCGCAAAACTCCATTACGCTTTAAAACGGCCACTCACAGATTACAGCGCTACTTTCAGATATAAAAAAAAACAAATTAATCGTATAAGACTCCCCCTTACCCTACCCTATATTATTACTCTTTTATTGAGAAAAACCACGAGAAAAGTCAGACGGATTTACCTATCACTTCCACTCATAGCTCACTGTTATTCAGCGGCCAATAAAGGAAGAAAATACAAACAGCCATACATTGAAAGAAACGCTGTGTAGTGCGTCGGTGTAGATATGCATAAGTGCGTGTGTACGTCCGTGTGAGTGTGTATTTTATTTCCTTCACCATCATTCTCGTTGTTATGCGTGCGTGCGCGTGTTCCTGTATCATGTATATGTAGATGGGGCGTTCCACAAGTGGTTCAGTCGGGAAATAAACACCTTTGTTGTAGACGAAAAAGTGTTACAACTACTGTTTGATTCGATATCACAAGAATTCATGGTATTTCCCTTTGAATTTGATTTTACAATTAAAGCAATTTCCAAAAAAGAATTGTTTTCTTTTTTCAAAGTATATAAGTACAAAAGTTTCTTTTCCGGATAATAATATGAAATGACTTTCAGTTTTTTATGAAGGCTAAGTACAGTGAAATCAACTTGTCCAATTCCAAATCTATGTGAACTAATAAATGACTGACACACTAAGTTCTTCAGAATTAAACCCACCCCATTGTCAGTCCTATAATGCCCAAGAAATTCTCCAATGCGAGCGCATCTAATCTCGGCACAGCACAACGAGTAACACAAGAGTGCATCTCTCTCACAGTCTAAAGCCGCCCAAGATTTTCTACAGTAGCGGCGTGCAGAGATTATCGCAGGAGGTTTTTGAACCCGTGCAGAGCCAGCGTGAGTTTCTCTTCTTCTTAGCTGGCTGTCGCGCGTGTGCAAGTCCTGCGTATATCCTTTACAAGTTTACATGCGTAATTGCAATGGAGGGGAGAGTAAATTGCAGAGGAGGACCTAGGGGCAGTTTTGCTAGAGATTTTTTTTTCTTTGTGTTACGTTTCCTCTCTCTCTTTCTCTCTCCCTCTCTCCTTCTCTCTTCTGAGTGAAGGTGATCGGGATTCACGCTAAGGAATTTCGATGGCGGGAACAAGATTCAACATGCAAGCGGATCGAAGTCAATTCCTTGCATTTTTTTGCTTCATGATAATTTTTACCGTACGGAATGAGAATGCAGCACTGCTATGAAATACGATAGTGCAAGAAACGTTCTTACAATTTAATTGATCAAATCAATACGACATTCACGCCTACTCTTACGGTCCTCCATATATTCGATAGTGTGTATATCTGTTGTAAATAAAATACAAAAATAATGCGCGTTGTTTTTATTGTCAATGCCAATTAATAGCAAGGAGAATATTAGACGATGACCGGACTTTTGTAAAAGGTTTGATGAGAACGAGAGCAGGAGAGGGAGAGGGAGAGGGGGAGAGAGAGAACGAAGATTGATTTAGAGTTAAGACGTTACGCAAGTTGGCAGGCTGCTACCGGTCGGCAGAAAACTCCCCACCGGCAGCAGCCTGTCGTAGATAAGGAATCCCCTTCTTTTACGGGAGAGCTAAGCCATTCTCTCTCTCTCTCTCTCTCTCTCTCTCTCTCTCTCTCTCTCTCTCTCACTCGTTATCTCTCTTTCTCTTCTTGTCGGATCGGCCCTTTCGGAGCTATATATAGACATGCACGACAATCGCGTGTACCATCACGAGCGTAGTACAGCTTCTTATTGACTTTTCCTCTGGATTCTGTCGCTGTTTCTCTGTATTATACATAGACTTCCTCCTCCTCCTCCTCCTTTGCATTTACTATTTTTTTATTTGAGAAGACTCGCTATCTGTTTTTTCTTCACTTCCTCTTACATAGTTTCGCAGTTTTTGTCTTTGATTTTTCGATCTGTCGAGATGCAGAAATACTTGTTAAGGGAAATTTTCTCCTGTTCGCCGGTATGTATCAAGGCGGAGAGCAACTGGCTGCTAATATAACAATTAACGGCGTATGCTTTCGTGCAGTTTTCGATACACGGAATGGTTCTCAATTTACTTTTCTCGGATTATGTATTATAGGATATTCATGAAGTATCGCTGAACAAATCACTGCAGATGGTATTACAATAATATTTCGTAACGTTGGTTAGTCATTTAAAATGTACTTTTGTCTTTTAACAAAAACAAAATTGAATACTACCAAGATGACCATTTCGGTAAAATCAAAATAAAAACAATATTCAAGAAACAATAAACGAATACGCTTTATCATGTATAATGACAAAAGAGCAATAGTATTTGAAACTCCACGAAGATCAAACATTCGGCTTTATGTACTAGTACTTGTACTACATAGATATTTAAGATTTAATTCTTATACAGTTACGTGTACTCTAAGAAATAGTGGACTGTTTTTTTTTGTTTTCGGGTACCCTTCCTTGGATACATGGATCTGATGAATTGAGAAACAAAGCAAATGTCTATGTACATATTTTTTCCACCTCTCGCGCTCTCTTCTTCTTTCTTTTCTTTTACGGTGCACAACGAAATGTAACTCACAAAGGTAATGTACGCATTGCTAATAATGAGAGGAACCACGCAACTCATGGGAAATTTAAGACTTTAAGAGAAATTAAGATACTTATCACAATCGGATATAGTACCATCTCTCCCACGCACTTTCTCACCTTCGCATAATGGTACAAAAAAATTGAGCTTCCCGTACACTCGCCAACCTATCCTAGATTTGGTTTTAATGAAATGTTTGTGCTTTTAGCTTGTTACCGTAAGTATATTATTTTTGCTTTAACTTGTATATAATAGTGCCAGAATTTAATTTGTACGTTAGAATCTTTGTAAATGTATAATTAGAATGAAAAAAGATTCTATTATGACTTGTACCTTAGAATATTAAGTATTGAACTGTCATGATTTGCAATAGGTCATTGATTCTGCCAAAGAAGTAAAACAATGAATGCGATCGTGATCCCAAGAAGTGCTGGAACGACATTTCCGAAATCAAAACACGAATTTGTTTCCTATAAAGGACAAGCAAATAGATCTCACACGCATAAGAAACCATGTTCAAATATTTTGCTCATCGTGAGCTTTCGATTGAATCTACATCCCAAACAGCTTTTGATGTACTTATGCATTGCGAGCTTCGTAGCGAGCGTTAGCTCACCTTAGTCGTCTCGATTATGTTCGAACGCTGCAGTGCTGCACGTATTCTTTACTGGTCCGCAGTTACGCAATAGTTACGCTGAGCGCCATTACCACGGCCGTCCTGCCAGGAGGAAAAAAATTGTGATTAATCGCACGGTGATTGCCTTCTGTACTTACGGATCTTCATAGTATGATAAAAAAGTTTGTCTTTATATCGCTAATAAATATAACATCTCATCAACCTTTCAACTATTGAAAAAATTAGTGTAACGATGGGATTTTCAATGCTTTACGGCAAACATTGTTCGTGATCGGCAGTTACGGGATTAATGGAATCAAAGTGCGACTTAAACTTTTGTAAAAAGTAAAAACAGACCTTCAATGGAGATTCACTTCTAGCCTTATTAAATAGTATAGAATCTAGCGAGCACATGAAACACGCTGTGTTCCATGAAAATCAAATAAGCCCTTCACCAATGTTTGATACTTATGCATACACTGGCTTATATACTTCATAACTAACATTGGATATATATAATACCTATGTTAATAAATGTAGTTGTTTAATATATTTTTTAGAGGACAATTTTTGAATTCTTCTTTGTAAACTATTTTCCACTATTTCTTGATATTTAAGGCGTACAATTTAAATATTATTTGGAATTGTTATTAAAATATCTAAGAACAGATGGTATTATTTCTAAATCAATAGGAAAATTATCTTGTTTGCCTGTAAAATAAGCACAAATTATTAGTACGCGTGTTGAAATATTTATATCCGTGTATTTACAGAATATAAAGCATATATTTAATTGTGATAGTGTACCAATCTTCAAGAACAGTTTGTAAATTACAAGAAATTCACAAATGAATTATTATTTAATGTTGACAAATTATAAAGATAGCAATTCGAATATTGAAAAACGCTTTAAAAATTCTAATCATTAAATTAAAAAGATGTTTTTTTTAATACTAAACAAAGTGATAATAAAAATCCTCATTCCATATTTGAAACATTGAGGTACGTGAAGTAGCCTAGTATTTTCTGCCGCTGCTTGAAAGCGGTGCGGAAAAATAAAAGGCGAAAGAAAAACTCCTGCAAGGCTAACGCAGACCGCCGAGTCCATAATACTATCCCGTCTTGAATTGAAGCATATACGCACTGCCAATGGATATATAGCAGACGGGAGGGGCAGACAATCGTGCACGGAGTGAAAGGAGGTAAGGGTTTGCATGCCCAAACACGACTTTCGCCTCCCATCCCAATGCGTTCAAAAGAACCGGAGATGGATTTTCGCATGACTAATGCACTTGGACAATGAGCGAGCGATCAACTTCTTCAGAAGATCGTTTTTCATCCGCTACACCTCTGATCGTCCTTGTCCTATACAGTGACGCGAGCATCAAGATCGTCCAAGATGGTCCTTGATGTGCGTCGTGAAATTCATACTTTGTCATTTCCGAAAAGTTTTATTTAACACTTTTCATTCGATAGCAAGAGTTTTACTGAATTCGAGACACTAATTCTTTTACATTACTTTTCCTTCTGCATTTGCCCATTGCACAATAAAGTGAACATTCTTTGAGTAACTGTGTTTTTTAAATACAAAAGTTTGCCGATCGGTTAATACTAAAGGATGCCGTATATTCAAAATTACGATAAAATTTTTAGAAAACACGATTTTCTACGAATTATGCGGTTCTTGATATACACTTATGCACCAGATAAATATAATAGCAAGTCTTGTAAAAATGTTTTTCCTAATTTTTTACGTTATTAAAAATAAACGAAAACTATGCTTCTTATGCTAAATTTATTATGTCATTTATGAGTTTAAAACATGTATAATTGTTACTTTGTATATACATATATAAACACAATGTTATGTATTTCTGTGCGAATATACTCGTGCATATTTTAGTCATATTTAATAACAATTATAGGTAATATTACTATTAAATATTACTATACGCGCGTATGTACGCGTTTATGTGGACGAGGCGTACATGAGACTCTTAAGTTTTGCGGTTCTGCCTATGCGATTTAGTATTACTGAAAAACTTAATCTCTCTTCATTGTAGATGTAGTTTAGTAGCTTGTTTACAATAAACACATACTTATAACCTGCTACGATCCTCAAACCGTTATTCAAAATCGAGTAAGACAAAAAATTATAATTATGAACATGATTGGAAATTTAAATTACAAAAGAAAAGTGAAAACTAGATCGAAGAAAAAGAGGAAGAACATTGGAAATATCAAGAAAAATAAAACAGCAACTATAAAGATACGAAGTGAAAAAAAATAGAAAAATTTAATTAGAGCTGGCATGTGGAAGAAGTCAATGAAAATAGATTCTAATTATATTTTAATAAACAAGGATCAACTTTTTAATTTTGTTTTCGGTCAACTGTATCCTTAATGTTACTCAAGTGCTTTACAAACTACAATCTCAAATACAATTGGATTTGCTATGAAAGTTAAAATTATGTGTATTGCCTGTTCTGAAGTAACACAAGAAGATTATACAAGCCCTCGAGTAGATGGATCTGCTCGAAAACCATTTCATGTAAATAAAAACCTTGTCGAAACCATAGTGCTATTCTATTAATTGTTTATATCCATGAACATGAGTGCCATGAACTAAGTGACTTTTCACAAAATTATTCAGCATCTATATTCAGATTTATTTTTTGAGAGAAGAAATGTTAGTTGCAGCATGTCAACATTACTTAGATTTAGACAAATCTTTAAATGACAAAAATGTGATTAAATTTACAATATATTATGATGTTACCTGACAAAAGCATCAAATGCCATATTTTCATTCGATTCTTACAGATTTTGGTTCCTGCACCAAAATGCAACCTGAGCGACATGAATTCTATACTCTTGGTCCAACTTTAACTTGATATCATATAGACCACAACATTTCTTGAGAATTACAATGGAAACTTGTTTCTTTTTAATTGCACCAGTTTCACATTTCCCTCTCACTCTGCTACTAATAAACTATAGCTGACATTTAAGTAAATGCGTCGTCAACATTGAACCTCTTTTGGATCCTGTTCTTTAACGTTTCGAAATAGAAGGCGATCCGGTTGCTGTTTTGACGATAACGTACCCAAGAAGGCTTAAGCAACTGACTTGACAACATTGTTTCACGAAGCAAGCGCAAGTTTTTGGAAGACTTACAGTTTACAAGTTTTCAGGACCCTTCCCTCTGCGGTAAATTACAAACTTTCGAGCGAATGCACGAGTTTCGAATATAGACCCACAGCAATTTTATCGTTCATGCGATTAAGTGTTTATATCTTGCAATATTAATTTTAAGGATAATTAAAGGATACTTTGTTTTCAAGATCACACGTAATTAGCGGAAGATATTTGTATCAAATTATGCGATTTTTATACTTCTCACACTATTTATAACGTTCATTGAAACTTGACCGTACACATTACAAATAAGTGATTTTACAACTTACAATTAACTTTTTGCATAAGACAATGTTGCAGGTGACTCATGTGTGAAAACTTACTGAAAATATAGCAATGCTTTTGAAACTTAAAAATAGTGCATATGATGTCATGAAGCAATATGTATGCTATACACATTGCCTTGCATCACCTTGAACCAAAAATAAATCGATAAGAAAAAACAGTATACAAAGACTGGATATTCAGTCATCTATACGTTTGAAGATGAAAAAAACAACATATTCCATATTGCAATAAATTAATTCTTATAATTATAACCAGATATTAACCACTTCAGCGGTGAAGTTTTACTAAAGAATTGTACCAAAAAAGGTCTAAATGAAGAAATTAGCGATCCTATTAATACCGTATTTAATCAATTATTTTAAATTTTGCATTTTTTACTTCAGATTAAATAATAATAGTATATTATTTTAAGTCTCTACTGTTTATCTTAGAGTAATTTAAACCATATCGTGTTTACGTACAAAGGTGACACTAATATATACTTCATTTTTTATGATAATTATTAATTATATATTTTATTTTGTATATTTATGAAAAGATTTGTTACTTTTAAACAAAGACACGCTATTATACTTGATATAGTTACATCTTTGATTAAAATACAATGGAAATAAAGTATCAGATGTTAATTTTCAAATTTTTTGCGCTCTTCAATAAAAAAAGAAATAAATTTTAAGCAGTTAACAGCATAAAAAATAAGAAAAAGACAGCTAAGAATTATATAAAGGTCATCTGAAAAGTGATCCAGCTCAAAAGAAGTAAAATATATAAATACACGGAGAAAAATACTCTCTTTAAAATTACTATAATCTTCACTAATGGCGAGACAGAGTCAAATTATGAGAAACTTTACAATAATTATAAAACTTATTAGCATACATTCAATAATTTCCGCAAGTCCTGATACTGAAAACTGATTAGAGTAGTAACTAAAAATTGCTAACGTGTATACTAAAAATTATACGCAGTAAAATTTCAATAACTTTATTTTTTAATTTAGTAAATAATATTATGAATTTTGCTAAACAGTATAGTAAAATCAGTTATTTATACACTAAAAAATATTACTTTTGAAATTGATATACCAAGC
>UELV01098146.1:0-11641 GCA_900490015.1 Megastigmus stigmatizans | reverse complement strand
GGTCAGTGTCCCCACTTTGGGCAGAAAACTAATTGTATGGTTTTTCGCCCCCTCAAATTCATCGAACACGTATTTCGCCGATTTTCAATCCGCGCCGCAGTTTCTGAGATATTCAGGTGGAAAGTTTTCAAAAAGAAGCACCCGGTATAGTATCCGCCATATTACTTCCGCCATTCTGAATTTTCATTTTGATGACAGAATCGAGTTCAGAGACCTAAATAACACTCAAAGACCCACTTAAGTGTGCTTAATTAATGAAAAAACATATGACGCCTACAGGCGTCATCCCGGCCCTCTAAAGGTTAATTTTAACATTCTGATATTAAATCTAGTCTTAACGATGCGAGGTAGTTCGCAAATGTGTAGGTTAAGAATTTGACGAGTTGAGTGACGCAACAATCTCTCTGAATAGAGATAACTCACCTGGTTATCTATGAGTATTGGCGAAGATGGTGAGTGTGTCCGCTGCAATCAGTGAGACGTTCCGCACGAACCTCCTCAGTGATCACTTACACTGACGATTGTTTTCGAAGTAACTGCACTAAATATTATTTATTTAATTGCCGCTGAACGCTGACCGATTGGTCATGCAGCCCCGAGTGGAACACGTGAGCACCTAACTTCAAGTTAGTTGAGTTTGTTTACCTGGGAGCCGAAGCGATTATACTAATCGTTGAGATTCACGAGTTGTTACGTGAAGAAGGTGAGCCGTTCCGCTGAGCTTGTCCGCTGCTGTTGAGTAGAGCCAGTGATGATTTCCTTAAGTGGATCCGAAAAAAGGTGTAGTAGTTGTTGCTGAGGAAGTTGCTTCGGGGGATGCTGTTATGAGAGAGAGAGAGAGAGAGAGAGAGAGAGAGAGAGAGAGAGAGAGAGAGAGAGAGAGAGAGATCATCAACACAATGATGATAATGACTCATGTGATACATCACCTACCGATCATTTAAATTTTCACAACTCTCTCCAATTATTCGAACATTTTTTTTCTTTATCCTTTTTAACGAGGTAAACTATAAATTAAGTATTCAAACATATACGATGAATACGAAATTTTGGAAAACTGACTTATAAAATCAATACGTGCGGTATTGCACCGTTGGCAAATATGAGTCAATGCAGACGAAGCCTGAGACGGTGCACCGCGACCCTATTATACTTTGAAATGGTACATTCTAACCTACAAAAAAATTTCCCAATTGACTTTTTAGTTAAAAACTTAAAAAAGCAACAATTTCTCCCTTTCAAAATAGAGATATGAATTTTATCTTTTTTTTTTTAAACAAACTTTATTAAAAAAGATGGATGCGTTCGATAATAAAGCTTGTTTGAAATTTTCGTTGACATTTTTCATGATATGAGAACATTTCAGTTTTCGGAATCATCCTCTTTCCGGTCCGCGATGACGTACTTCCGTCGAATTTTGTTCGGCACAGCATACGTACTAATGTAAGTGAGAGAGAGCGAAGATACTATCATGCCGCAGCGAAGTACCTATAGAGAGTGAGAGAGATTGCTATATGGGAGCGTCCACTAGAAACCGGCCAGCAGGCGCGCGCAGCGCCTTTTTTTGCATAAAGGCGCTCTCTTCAACTCGCCCATAATCCTTCGTTGAGTGTGTCAGAAAAAAACAAAGCATGTATATCTATAGATTCTTTCCTGCTCTTTCTAATGGTTCTATTATTTTTGCTTCAAAACACTTTTTCCTGGTCGGAAATTCAATTTGAACGTTCAAGCCATTCCAAAAAAATATATCTTTTTTTTTTTCAAAATAAATTTCACCATTCGAAAGTACAAGTCTTAAGCTACAAAACCCTAAATTTTTAAGTTGGAGAAATAAACGGTTCAAAAGTAATAAGATTAAAAGGACAGCAGCGAGCGATTGCGCGCGCTCTACGCGCTACACTTGCGCGCGACTTTATACTCGAATATGCGCGTATCATTCAATTTGCAGGCAAAATGTGCATATTAAATTTACATTATAATCTATATGTCTAGGTGCATGGGGACAACGATTATGATGTCTCGGTGTGCAATTCGGATGCACACGATGTCTAGGTGTAAAAGTTGACCATATTCGATGTCTATAAGGTGTATAAGGTCGCCAATAATGGAGTCTATGTAGTGCGCTCCGTAGCTTTTCGTGTCTAGTTGTGGAAATTGGACGTACTCGATGTTTAGGTGCATAAAGTTGCAGATGACGGAGTTTAAGTAGTACGCTCCGTAGCTTTTCGTGTCTAGGTGTGGAAATCGGACGTACTCGATGGCTAGGTGTATAGGATCACCGATGATGGAGTCTAAGTAGTGCGCTCTATAGCTTTTCGTATCTAGGTGTGGAATTCGGTCGCACTCGATGTCTACATGCATAAGGTCGCCGATGATGGATTCTAAGTAGTGCGTTCCGTAGTTTTTCATGTCTAGGTATAGAATTTGACCATATTCGATGTCTATAAGGTGTATAAGGTCGTCGATGATGGAATCTAAGTAATGTGCTCCGTAGCTTTTCATTTCTAGGTGTGGAAATCGGACATACTCGATGTCTTGGTGTATAGGGTCACCGATGATGGAGTCTAAGTAGTGCGCTCCGTAGCTTTTCGTGTCTAAGTATGGAAATCGGACGTACTCGATGTCTAGGTACATAAGGTCGCCGATTTTCAGGTATAAGTAGTACGATCCGTAGGTTTTTGTGTCTAAGGGTAGAATTCGGTCGTACTCGATGCGTAGGTGTACAGCAAGTCCGATAATGGTGTCCTCGTACACATGTACCACTCTATAATATAATTTGTATGTTAAAAAAGTTATCGTAAAAATGAAGCTATTTTTATGCGGATTTTAGATGAATGTCATTTTTACTTTTAATTAATAAGTTGTATAAAAAGGTTGTTCAAAAAGCATCTATCAAAGCGTAGACTTAATTAATTAAGAACTATTACTTATGTCGACTGCACTCTACTATAAACTAACAAAGATTTTTCTATTGGTTTTACAGTCTAATCAATATTAATGGACAATCAGATTGCCCTTGTTTATAATCACCCCCGCGGAATCTGAACTAAACTTATATTTAAACCTGAAAAAAATATATATTAGTAAAAGACAATCTGATCGCCCCCCACCACCCAAACGCCCGACGATGATAGAGTCAAGTAAATTAGATAACATTTATCATTCTTTATTAATTTAAGTTGTAATGGGAAGTTGTTAAAGGGGAGAGGGGGTAGGTGGTGGAGAGAGTGGGGATGGGTAGAATGTAGGCTAAACACGCTTTTCATTTCAGTCCCTGAGGAGGAGCTAGAGCGGGCTCGAAACGTCGGGCGTTTGGGTGGTGGGGGCCGATCAGATTGTCCTTTACTAATATATGTTTTTTCAGGTTTAAATATAAGTTTATTTCAGATTCTGCGGGGGTGATTATAAACAAGGGCAATCTGATTGACCATTAATATTGATTAGACTGTAAGACCAATATAAAAATCTTTGTCAGTTTCTGGTAATTTTCACACAAATATTTTATTATACTGTTAATAGATTCAGAACATCGTAATTTATATATGGGCAAATCCACGGAACTCTTAACTTTTGCTATCAAGAAAAACGTGACCAAAAAAACTGATTGCACACTATTGCCACTTGGCTTACGTATTTGTGTACTTTCTAGAAGTATAATAATCCATGCCTGTTCAACTTTTTTATTTTGGGCCATCAAGGTCAGAAGATGAAATATAAATAAGTTGCACACAAGATGTGCTGTAAAAGTACAGTAAATTTTTTAAGGTTGCACGAATTTTATGATTTACTTCAAAATCATCTTGCCATGGATGCATAATGCGCACATATAAATATTAGTTATCTGCTGGTTCGGTTATTGCGCGCCGCTACCACGAAACAAGAAAATATCGATAAAACATGGATTTCACATAAAGTTATTTCATGCCGTTGAAGTACTGCAATTTTATAATAAACTTGTGCACATCGATGTAACTTATATTACTGTTTCCTGTTATGGTTAGTTACCTATTAAACGTTTAAATAATGCCCTAACTAAGGGGCCACGAGTACAGCATAAGGAAAATTAAAATAAAAATTGGAGTATTTCATTCGGAATTTCCAGATTTTTACGTCTTTGACTGTCCCTCGTTGTCGTATATAAATACTTGGACTTGCCACATTTATGTTTAAAAATTCATACAGCTATCATTATATTAAATTTATGGGTGTGACACAAAAGTGAAAAATTCTGTAGATTTGCCCATATAATCCATTACAGTCTCTAAGAATGTAGTGAAATCTATAAAAATTACCTTTAAAAAGGTAAAACTTGTGGCAAGTAAGATGTTTCTTCCCCAGCACAATTGCATTTATTCTTGAATCAAATCTAATTAAAAAACAAAATCTCTTTAGTTGCAGTATCTATATATAATCTCTTTTTGGTAACGTAAAAAGTAAAATATATTTTATGCTGCATAACGTCGAATTCATATTTCTAACTAAATAATCAATTCTTTATTACTTATTGATAGATCTAAATCTGACCTTAAGAAAGTTATTAAATAAATAGAAATTGTTGTCAAAGCTTGTATTTGCCCCATTAATACCAATTAGATAAACAATTTCTTATCAGTTTCCAATGTCTTATGGCAAAATTTGGCTAAAGAAAATTGTGAAATCATTTTAGAAATTGTCAAGTATTCTTTTTAACTTAGTAGCAATCTTAGCAGTTTGTAAGTCATTTTAGTTGTTCTATTATTTCTTTTCTCTTTTCTATTTTGTACAATATTCTTAATCTTAAAATGACTATGAACATACTTTGCGGCACCGCGTCAGGCAGTTCATCGGTGAGCTTACACCAGTCATAAGTACATTATTTATATGATTAATAAATACTCTGTATATTTTAATTTCAGATAGGCTTATCATCTTGATAATATGTATTTGGAGACCTATAAAATCATGATACTACTAAACCCATAAACATTGGAATTATTTGGCTACTTTACCGAAAATGGAAGTAAGAAGCGATAAAAATAAATTTACTGCTTAAATGGTTTATAAATCAAAAATGTTTTCTATACTACATCTAATATTACTGGTCATAAGATAAATTGGGACGCGATGTTTCGATATGAATTTAAAAGTTATATGCATGTTATGCACCCATAAGAATTTTAGCTTTATTAAATATTCACTAAGTCAAAAATTAAAAAAATACATTTCTAATCAATTAGAAACGGACGTGATGCATCATAAAGAGTGGAGGGGGAGCTATAGATTCTGTAATTTTAATTATATTTCGAACAAAATTAATAATTAACATTATTTTTTTACTTCAATATTAAGGAAAAAGTATTTGGTAGATAGTAAGTTTTAGTTTCATTTTTTGTATACTACAGCTGCATTTCATTGCAGCTAATACAAGCTTACATTTTGTTCGTCACCTCGAACTGCCTGACGCCATGCCGCAAAGTATGTTCATAGTCATTTTAAGATTAAGAATATTGTACAAAAAGGAAAAGAGAAAAAAATAATAGAACAACTAAAATGACTTACAAACTGCTAAAATTGCTGCTATGCTAAAAAGAATACTTGACAATTTCTAAAATGATTTCAAAATTTTCTTTAGCCACATTTTGCCGTAAGACATTGGAAACTGATAAGAAATTGTTTATCTAATTGGTATTAATGGGACCAATACAAGTTTTGACAGCAATTTCTATTTATTTTATAACTATCTTAAGGTCAGATTTAGATCTATCAATAAATAATAAAAAATTGATTATTTAGTTAGAAATATCAATTCGACGTTATGCAGCAAAAAATATATTTTACCTTTTACATTATCAAAAAGAGATTATATTTAGATACAGTAACTAAAGAGATTTTATTTTTTAATAATATTTGATTCAAGAATAAATGTAATTGTGCTGAAGAAGAATCGGATACACGACAATAAAACCAAATATTGCATATAATAATCATTCTATGAAAAATACTATTGAAAAGTACGAGTATTATTACAAAGTTAATTTTGCTCAGCGGCAAAAATTGAGCAATTTAGATTTCCACTTTTGAAAAAATAATTATGTCGGTTCGTACTCTACTTGGTTTTCAAGCTTCTAATAATCATTTTGACTGACAGATAAAAATCATTATAAGCTGTAAGTAAGCAAGCTTAAAAAACCGTTCATCTGGTGTCCGTCTCTTTTGATAATAGGAAAAAACCTACGGCAGTTTTACTATTAAAGTTAGTAAAACTTTTCGTTTATTTATAATATTAATTACTTATAACTAAATTATTTTATATTATTTTCTTGAGATTGGAAATAATAATTCTACGCTGAAAATATTCATCTACCGCCATCTATTATCTTTCATCTCAATTGGCGATATCAACAAAATGTCAAAACAACACTCCGTATAGTCCGTATTCTCCGTAACCTTAAAAACACTTTTTTCCGAGATTATCGAGTGAAAAAGACGAACTCTACTTGAGCGGTCATTTTAGTCCCGTATTTCTGGCAAAGACGATGAGTAATAAATATTTCTAATATTTCTAATATTTATTACGAAAGGATAAAAATATTTTCGCTTGCCAAAAACTACTATTTCGACCTATTTTTATCCCGTCTATAAGAATAAGGTAGAAATATTCGCTAAAAAAATTTTTATCGGAAAATGCTTACAAATTAACGTTGAATAAGACCTGCTACACTATTATTTTTCTATCCAGTTCCGAATAAACTGATTCCAAAAGTGGTGCGCGCCTGTATTGTCACGTTCCATCACTCTTGAGATCAAAAGTTCTATGAATCTCTAATTCGTTAAGCAAAAAAGAAATATCACTTTCTTTATCTTCATTCCTTTCTTTCGTTGGAGCTACAAACATCTTCTTTGCACTAGTACCATTCTTGACGAAAATATTGACGTACAAGCGTGTGTCGACCCTTTCAAGCATACACTCAGTTTTGTGTATGTGTATGTATCTCTGTGCATGTGTGTGCGAAAGAGTGTGAGTGTGTGTTGTGTGCGTACGTGCGTTTGTGTACTCGCATACCTGTGGAATACCTGCGACCTCAGAGAATGCTGGAGATTGTGACAACTGCCTTAATTGAGGATGTGTAGAATGATTCATTTTCCGACTCTGGAGCAATGAAGACAGCAAAGGCGCGCTGTCCTGCAAGGGAGCGTTAGGGTGTGAGAATGATGCTCTAGACATCCCCTTAAAGAAGAACTCAAGAATATTGAGACAGTACTAAAGAAGGTAGAGTACACGAAACACAACTGGCTAATCTGTGGTGATTTTAAGATCCTCACCATGATTTTGGGTCAGCAATCAGGTTTCACAAAGTTTACATGTTTCTTAAGCTTATGGAATGGCAGAAATCGCGAGAGTCATTATCTAAGAGCTAACTGGCCTGCCAGACAGATATTTGAGCCAAGTAAGAATAATATCCTTAAGAAGCCATCAGTAGAGCCGTCAAAGGGTCCCCTTCTTCCCCTTGATATTAAACTTGGTTTGATGATACAATTCGTGAAAGTGTTGAATAAAGAAAGTGAATGTTTCTCGTATTTGGAAACGGAATTTGCAGGAAAATAGAACGCTAAATTTAAAGGTGTATTTGACAAGCTGCAAATCCGTACATTGTTAAAAGTTGAAGCATTTGTTGATGCCATGAGCAATGAAGAAAAAGCACCATGGATTAGCTTCACGGATGTGGTGGAAGACTTTTTAGGTAATCACAACAGCGAGAACTACAGTAAATTAGTTGAAGACTTGCTTCAAAATTACAAACCATTGGGTTGCTTAATGAATTATAAGCTACACTTTGTCCATTCACACTTGGAATACTTTCCACAGAATCTTGGAGATTATAGTGAAGAACAAGGGGAGCTATTTTACCAAGATATCAAATACATGGAATGACGATAACAGGGTCGAAGGGCTATAAATATGATGGCGGGCTTCTGTTGGATGTTAAAAAGAGAAAGTATTGAGGATGGAAAGAAGAGAAAGCGGAATCCACTACACAGATCATTTGAAGACAAAATAATAAGGAAAAGCCGAAGATCATGAGCTTTGTAATGACTGACAATATTACCATCAGGTCTTTACTACATTGGGTCTAAGGGCATACCTTACCCTAATCGCTGGATTATGATATTTTCCAATTACGAAACCAATACTCCCTTATTTGCGCATTATTTGGCGATTTGGCCTTGAAATGCCCTTGAACCTGGCGTGATATAGTCAAAATTACTTCGGATTCCAATTCAGTGACCCAAAAAAACATAAATGTATACTTTTTTCTCCTGCTCGCAAATTTTTTCGCGATACGACCGTCAAATCGCGACTTGACCTAGGAATGCTCTTGCACTTGACGTGATATAGTTAAACTGTCATCGAATTCGGATTCAGAGACCCAAAAAATCTGGATTTACACTTTTGTCTTCTGATCCCGAATTTTTTTCGCGATTAGACCTTCAAATGCCCTTGAATTTTGACATGGTAGAGTCAAACTGACCCCGAATTCGGATTCAACAGGAAAAAATACATAAAAATACCATGATTTTGTCGATGGACATTCAATTTCATTTTTTTTTGTGGGCCTGTGTAATTTTGTAATAATCAATCGAATCGACAAAAAGAAAAATACTTTTTTTATTTTTGTCGAGTTAATTTGGCGCTGTTTATGCTGTGCTAGCTATGGGATTTAAGGGGGGTTCCTGCTAAATAACGTTGTTTTTCGGGAATTTTTTTAGCATAAAAGGAAATAACTCGCTATAGCAAACTTTTTGGTATAATTTCAAGTATATTTCTATAGTACAAAATCATTTTTTATGTGCAAAAATATTAATTAATACATGTTTTATGTGCATATTTGCTCCAAGCCTCGTTACTGAAGTTTCTTCACTGAGGGTAAAGTGGAGCTCGTAATATTTGTCTGAAACAGAAATTAAAAAAAAATTTTATTTTTCATATATTTTCCTTTTAGTCTTATCTATAAAAACCCGAAAAAATGACAAAACTCTATATTTTTAGCAAGTTTGAAAAAAAAAAAAACATATTTTTAAAAAAAATCACTTCAACGTGCTATAAAAATTGCTTATACAAACTTTTTTAATAATTTTTTAGGTCTAAGTAGAAGAGAATTTAATTCTGAATATAAAAATCTTTCATTCGTTTCAATCCATTGTATAATTTTCTTTCCACCTTTCCCATAAATTTAAAAAAATCGTAAAAACGAAAACTCGAGAATTCGCGCTTCAAATTGGTTTTGCTGCATTTGCTCCAATTTTCTGGGTGTGTGAGCTTCCTTACTCGATAAGGAATGGTGCCTGTTCTGCCTGTAATTGCGATTTTCGTCTATGTTATCCGCAAATTTCTTGCATTGCTGGCCGATTTTGAGGTCGAATAGCTGCATCGTTTGTAAAACTGCAGAATAGCCCTCATTAAATATGCCTGCAGTTATAAACGCGGCTATTTCTACTGTCTTTTGGTCAGAATTCAGCTGCTTGGGATTCATGCGCCAGACTGTAGCATTGAATGATTCGTTGAGATTCTGTAACAATTTCAAAACATTGTCCCAGAAGATCTTTGAACCTTTCCAGGTAAGAAATTCGGATTAGAAGAGCGAGAAGAAAGAGTGCGCGCTCAAAATACTTAGAATTGGCCTCTAAAACTTCAAGAGTATATTCTTGGATATATTTGAGACCTTCTAAAGCAGGACCCCCCTTAATGGGTTAACACTTTTTTCTCCTGCTCGCAAAATTTTTTCGCGATTTGACCGTCAAATCGCGACTTGACCTTGAAATGCCCCTGAACCTGACGTGATATAGTTAAACTGACATCGAATTAGGATTCAGTGACCTAAAAAACCTGGATTTACACTTTTGTCTCCTGCTCCCGAATCGACAAACATAAAAATACTTTTTTTTATTTTTTGCAAATGCAATCGATAGCGTAGTTAATTTGGCTGTTTATGCTGTGCTAGCTATGGGATTTAGTTGGTTAAACGAAGTTTTCTGTTTTAATCTTTTTACTTGTTTTTTAAAAGAATTTTCGTTTTTTATTCTAATCTGTAGTTAACCTGAAGAGGAGGGCATACTGTTTAAGGACTTCAAAACGTCGCAATAAATGATTCTGAAAAAAGTTGCGTTTTTTAATATGATTGCATGACGATCGATTGAGTCATGTCACCCATAGTGGAGGAGCGCGTCTACTGTATCTTTGTCTAACTGGAGGGCACGAGGGCTTTTATTTGCGGAATCGGATGAGCTGGGAAAGGGTAACCTGACGGCAATATATACAGTCGCCGGGACTATAGAGGGTAGTATGGATCGCGGAGGTTAGGCTTTTGATTGCAGTACAATAGGTTTTGTCTGAGTGCCTGGCTGATATGTCTCCGAAAGGACCCGTCGGCCATCCCCGAAAAATCTTAGACTAGACTAGATTACATGAAGCATGACTTTAAGTGCCTGGGTAGTGTGAGAACCACTACTTGTCCCCACTTTTACTGAAGCGTGCATGAAGTACGTTTGATCCATTTGAAAAAGTAGTCATTTACGCACGCTTCCTCGGCATGTTAATGCTTTACTTACGCTGTTTTAAAAATATAATATATTTCTCATTTTAGCTAGACCAGGACTAGATAAACTTCAAAGCGAACTTTTAGACATGTAAGGGAAAGTAAGGGTTTGATAATGACATCATACTATTATGATAAAAGATTTTTTTTTATAACATAAAGTATTTATAAAAATTACCTGAAATATTTCATTGATTACAGAAGAAGTTTCTGGTTGTCCTGTAATAGATAACGGCGATACAATGAGCGATTGATTACTAACCCGAGTTACAACAGAATTACCACAATTGTCATGTATTTGATCCAACACATCTAGTTCCGTTGGATCAAATTTTCTTTTCTTAGGTAGCTTTTTAGCGCTAATAGTTGGATCGCAGTGAATCTTTTGAACTGCAGGTGATGGCAAGGCATGTTCTTCCATTTCAATAAAATTTTTATTCTCAGTCAATTCATGATTGTATTCGGTGTTTATAACCGTTTCAGAATTCTTACATGTCAAAGATTTATTTTCATGATTTTCTGAATGCAGCGCCAACATAGTATCTTGTTTGAATTGCTCTAAAAGAATGGTGAATTGATTAAAAAGTATTTAAATAATTAGATAAAATATTAATTATAACTGAATTAAAAAAAACAGAACACCTCACACTTTTAAATATCAGTATAATTTCCTGTAAGTGATCTATAACTCGTAGTCATCGATAAATTCATATGTGAATTTAAAATGTTACTTAATTGTTTTGAATAATTTCAATCGTGAAATCCAGTAAAAAGTTTTCACTACGAGAATACCTAAACTCCGGGAAGAGATTTTAATGAGGCTTTAATGTGTTTTAGAGAACCAAAATACGAAGTCCAGTGCATGCAGTACGATCCTACAAACTATAAAAGCTATAAAAGAAACTATTAGGTGTACAACTTTGCTTCTGCCGTTTTTCGATAGATGGCTGCAGCGGTAAGTGCCGGTTGAAATAGGCAGGTCAAAAATTTCATACAGTAAGCTTGGACATCTGTCAACATAACGATAGCAGCACATAAGTGAATTTGTGTTTGCATGAAAAGTGTAT
>UELV01098142.1:0-12629 GCA_900490015.1 Megastigmus stigmatizans | reverse complement strand
TGGTTCCAGCTATCACCAAGACCTCTTCGCATTAAAAATTCAATTTAAAAAAAAAATTTCCTTAAAAAATCAAGTTTTTTTTTTTTAATTGAAAAATAGGGTGGGAAGGGGTGGTGTTTTCGAAATTATCGGGCCAGATTCTGAAAGAGCACACTTGAAAATACCTGCCTATAAATTTGCAGATCTTTTCAAGCATGAATAACAAAGTTGTCCGTGCTTAAAGTTGACGGACAAAAACGGACAAATTGGGTCAATAATGGTTAAAGAGAATTTAGAGAGTTTGTAATATATGTAAGTCTTTAATCCCAATTTATTCATTACGTAAAAGCCTTTATTATACGGATTTAACATTATTATACCTCGTACTAAGTTTTATTAAAATTTTAATTACACATTCATATTCAGAAACTAAACTTGACTATGGAGGTGAAATTCTAAGAAATTTGAGCCAAATAACTATAATAATTTAGATAATATAGATTTTACTTATATTTGACTTAAAGAGTATCTTATGCCCTTGTATAATCAATTTCTTTTTTATTATCAATTATTACAATGAGTATCAATTATTAATAACGTGTCAACTTTTCAATTGCATTTTGCATTTGTGCATTGAGTAGAATACTAAATTCAAGTAATTTTATTTGTTTAACAGTATAAATGATATTTATTTAGTTAAATAAAATATCTTGTTTGAAAAATGTGTTTTTTTTTTTTTTTTATTTCAGACAAAGAGATATTTTTTAATTAAGTAAATGTTTTTCATACTAGATACCAAATTATTTACTTTGATTTAATAAACTGCGTATTCAAGGCATAAACAATATTTATTCTTATTTAATTCATTATTATGCATCTTTCCTGGTTCATTTATTTATTAAAGGAGAATTCATATAGCCATGAAAAGATATTAATTAAAAAATTATAAAACTTTTCATTTTCTATGTTTGATTAGTTTAAATATCCATGCCTAAAATAATTAATAAGCATAATGTCAAGTGAAAGTCAAAGAAAATAATTAAAGCTTTACTAAGCTGATTTAGTTAAATAGTAGACATATCTAGTATAAATTAGTTTTTCTTATGTAATTTTTTACTCACTTTTAAAGATTATGGATTCTCTTTTAATTTTGTAATGCATATGAAACTTCAAATGTTAATAATTTATATTATTACAGGAATGTTTGAAAGGTATACTGAGAATATCAAATTCATTCAATTGATTCGCTTTGATTACTCTAAGAAAATAGAGTAGGATTGTTTTTGGACGTCTATCTGTAATCTCAAAAGGTACACGACAATTTTCATATGGAGTCATTTTCATTTAAAGAAAAGAAATATCTAAAGCTTAAGGTAAAAAAGAAGTTTTGGTAAGTAATATGATTTTCTATGTTATTATATGATGTAAGTGAAATGGTAATTTTTTTCTAATCAACAAAAATTCAATATTAATTATTAATTACTTTTATTTGTAATATTAAACTTTTTTAATAATTCATACGGTTTAAAAGCAGTTTGCATTGAAAAGTTTTTTATACTTACGCGAATAACAAAATACATTTTTTATAAGGAATACTTCTTTTTTCTATTCTTTTTCTTTTAAAATGACAATATATCTATTTTATTATATAAGCTGTTACATTAAATTCATTTTGATTTATTGACTTTGCCTGTATATAAAATTACTATATACCCCGGTACTAAATTTAATACAGATTTACGATAGATAAAACGGTAGGTCTACATGATATATAAACATTAAAAAAAAAAAAAAACAATTTTTCCTCAAGAAATGTAAGAGGAGGGGGTTTTATTATGACGCCCTATAAGCATAAGGAAGATGGGAGCTATCAACACATGGAGTTATTAGTATCAAAAGGTATACAATTTGCAGTAAGTTTTAAGTAAAAAGTGATTTATTTTAAGTTTTTTACCATAAGAAAAAAAAACTATATATAATGTATTTATTTGTCAATGAATTATTATTAATAAAGATATTTTCAGCTAAAAAGAATTGTGATAAACAATGAGTTCAATTTTTTTCCTTTTTCGTTACTACGAATTTGAAGATTCTGATCAATTGGATGTTCTTTAAGTTTTTTTATACTTGTAAAAGGTAATGTTGCTTAGTCATTTTTGCTAGTTTTTGCAGTTAAGTTATTTTCAGTGTTATGTTTAATTATATCATTTACTATTATATAAATAATCTATGAAAAAGAGTGGAGCTATTATCTGTTTTACATGTAATCAGCTTAAAACGTACAATTTACCCTTGTAAGAACTTATTATATATTATAAGTTAGCCATTTTTTTTTCTCATCAAAAATATTATCTCATTGTTGCGTACTAGCAATTGTAGTAATAACGTGCCTTATTTGTTTCTAGAAACAATATGGTAACTCAATGTGATTGAAGTATTGCTCACTTAGTTCGACTATTTAAACAGAGCTGTCTGGTTAGTGATTTCTTATTTTGATTGTTTCAGTCCGCTGCTTTTTTAATGCATTTTATATTATTTCTGTTAAACTTGAAGTTTCTTCATACTCATATGAATTCGAACAATATTTAGATGTTAGTTTATGAAAATTTATTTTGAGATTATTCTTTCAATTTATTACAAATTCTAAAATTCTTGATTATTTAAAATATATAATTTGAATTTACAATGATATGTTTAAATTACTATTTATCGAATTTTAAAAAATAATAATGGGATTTTATACATATGGGATCAATATTAGGATCAATAGTATACATAGTTTGTTTGAAGACTTTAGCACTAATATACATGTTTGAAAAGGTAAGTATGATGTTTCAATTGTAATACGTATAGTCTACGTTTAAAAATTATGAATATAACATTGTAAGAGAGATCCCAGTATATTAATATTGTTTACATACACTACACAAAGTATATTGGATATAGTATTATCCAATTAAGAATCGTGATTAAATAATATTTACATATTTTATTTCAAGTTCATAGTCTCTAATTTTTATCGAAATTCAAAATACTATTTAAATGAATGAATTGACATGCTTGGAAAGTCATTTTGAGCTTAAAATTAATGTATACTTCTGGATAAACGAAATAACAGTTCTTTTTATCAAGTTTGTAAAAAGTATTTAATATAAGAATAATGGATAACACAGGTACACGAAGTAAAGAAAGTATTTCCAGAAATCATACTAGGATATTCTTCTGCAATGTGTTACTGAATTTATATATGACTTCAGAATTCTAGATATCTTTAAATTGTGCCTGTGTAATTAATCGATGTAATACTTCATAGATCTTTTTGATCATTATTTTGCCTTCAGAATAAGAAAAAAATATTTTTATTGCACTATTTAACATAATTTACTATAAGCTAATATTTACTATTGAACTAGGTAGTAATAAAGAAAATATTTGTCAAGGTTTCATTTGTCTGTGTGTGTCCACTGTACTACATATTTAAAGGGATAACGATTTAATCTAATAGTATGATTTCCTTTAACTTTATTATCTATTGAAATGTTTTATCCGGGACGATTATATCTTCCCTATGGTAATCGACTATTTCTTTGATTGTGAAGCATAAAAATTCAATATTTTTGTTTTATCTAAGAAGCTCTTTAAGGGAGTTCTCTCGATGATTGAAATGACGATGTTAATGACTAACAAATTTTTATATTTACACGTGGAATATATACCTGTATATACCGACTGCACTGGTCAAATCTAGTGAATTCTGTACTTGACTGTGATTTCGAAGAATAAAATAATTGCAACCAGAAAATTTAATTAAAATTTCAATAAATGAAAAAAGTATACGAAAAGAATAAAGTGTGCTTACTGCGGATCGAGCAGATTTGAATAGCACGTACGTCGAGAATGTATTACTGTGTATATATTTATCTTGAACTGTAAAAGAAATTTCACTTTAATGCACTACGACTTTATACATGACAAAATACATTTGATAATATAAGCAAATAGCATTTCAAATTATGTGAATTTTATTATCATTTGTCTTTCTAGATGCAAATTAGGTTCGCGTGTTGTAAGTCTATCACTGCAGAAATAGATATATGAAATTTAACATTGGAATGTACCAAATGTTGCTTTTTCACGGCTTTATATCGTTCAAATAAACCTTTAACCGTAGAAATCATTTTTTATCAGAATCATTTAGAATCATTTTTGCTTGCTTAAAACGGTGTATTTTATAGGTAGATATACTTAAAATTTTTCCTAAAGGAACAGTGCAGTTTAAGATGTAAGTTTACTTTATTTTAATCGACACCACAGTAACACGGACACCCGCAGTAATTGGGACGTTTACCCTATAAATTAGATCGAGAAAGTAATTGATCAGAGAAGCTTTCAAGTCGCAGGTAAGTATATGTAGGTACGAGCATTAAAACAAGACTTCCTAAATATGTTCGTTATGGTCAGTATTGGAATTTCTGTATGAAAAGTACACTAACCAAACTTAAAACAATATACGCCCTGGTAGAAAATTGACGAGTTTGACTGGTCAACGTATTAATCAAATGGAAATGTTTTGTGGCTAGTAAGCGAACAATATACTTTCAAATATCATTTATCACGAATTATATTGTTCAGTTTTGAACTAACTTTCAATTATATAGTGTCTAACTTTTATGCAGGCCCCAGATCCAGAGATAATAGTGAAAATTCAATATATTTAAAAAATCTAGCTAAAAACTGGTTAAGAATTTCTTAACATTTCTACCAGGGCGTATTTATTGGAATAAGCGTTTAATAGATTTACATTAAAATGACATTAAAAATTTATTTTCTCATTTTATTTATTTTGAAAGTAAATTTAGCAAGTTCGATCCGTTATAATGTTTCTGCTTTTATAAATAATTCGATTTCGGGGGAGCCGATATGGCAAGTGGATTCTCGTCCATTAATGGTACATTTTCTTTAGCTGTAACTGTAACTCTGAATCCTGATGAAGCATATCTTATAGTGATTTTATCCAATGCGCATATACGACGTATCGTGGATCCAGTTCATGAAGGAAATCCATACTTACAGTTAGAAATGCAATTGGTGAAGATAGAATAACTCGAAGTGCCATTTCAATATGTCTGTAGGTATATAGTGGAAATAAAGTTTATCGAAAGAACATAATGATCTATAGTAATAAAGAGTGTATAATATACGTTAAAAGCAAATAGTATTACATAATCAAGCTAGCACTACAAATAACTTTTTCTTTCTAGATAAATGAAAAAAATATTTATAAAATTGAAAATAAATTGTATGAATACGGAAACGATATAAAAATGTCATTAAATGTTTTATACTAGCCCTATTAGTTTTTTTCATTTTTTCAACACGAGTTCAATTCTTTAATAAGGAGTAACAAAATAGTTATTTTAGATTTTTATTTTTGATTAAATTTTTTTAATGTTATCTTTATTATTTAGTTTTTATGTAAGAAGCTGTATAAATGAATCCAAATCGTTTCCTCTGTTATCTTCTTTGAGTTTATCGATTGGCGCAGATTCTTCTATGCCAAAGTAAATTTCAACGTATCATCTTCGATTTGATATCACGTTATAGGTAAGTAAACCAAAATTGATCAAATTTATTATAATTTTACATATAATTATTACGAAACAAAATAAAGAATGTCTACTTTGATAGTATTTCTAAAGCATTTTTCGATTTTTATGTTATACGTATAGAGATAATTTAAAATATCACTTTTTTAATTGTGTCTACATTAGGTAATAAAAAAAAATTATAATTACGTTCATGGTAATAACATAAAAATTTTACATTACTTTCGTATTTTCATTTATTCAGTTTCACTTATAATTCACGTTAATCTCTATGAAATTGCAAATTATCTTATTGTTAGTTGATTTCCAACCTGTTGCAGAAATCGATCTATTTGTGTTTGACCTCATTTCGTTAAAGAGTAAAGAAGCTATAAACTGACTTATGATCTGTTTATACTAATGCGACACATTTAATTATAATGATAAGTGCTACTTATTCAATAGTTTTTTGATAACTCATTTAGAAATTATACTACTAGGTAATTTATAAATTTTTATGGAAAATTATTTGAATCGATGCCGTCAAGGACCTAATCTTAAATTACTATAATTTTTGGTATGCTTTTTTAATACCTAAAGACAATACTTAAATCTGACATTTCTTTCATTATTCCATAGGATTTTATCTATTCATTTAATGCAATAAAATTGTTTGCGTGAATATAATAATCATTTTTAAAATAAATACTTGCCCACTTCTTGATCGCCAATTTATTTATATTTTGTATCATCACAAAAGGGCCCAGTTATTGATCACGAGCTTAGCATTATATAAAAGGAAGTTTTGTAATAAACAATAAGTTTTGAATAAAAAATAGATAGTAGGGATAATTATGTAATCAATAAATTTAATTAAACAGTAATCTGAGTAAAAATCCACTCGTTGAAATTGGTTTTGTCCTTTACATTTCACTCTATATAACGATTACGTGTAAAGATGCTTTTGTGCTCACTTTATTTATCACTCTAGTTCTCATTCTACGTTGAAGTCCATAGTTTGATTGATCAATCTTATTAAGAATAGCATTTTTTGAGTTTAGAATTGGTTTCTTGCATTTATCTCGGAATTGGTTAAAGCTAGAGCAAAATGGAAAAAATTTTGCGTTTTTGACAGGAGAATTTACTTTTCGTTACCTAACCATGAACTTACCTTTTTAAACTGTATTAAAAAAAAGCGTAAAGTAAATTCAAACCTCAAAAAATGCCTTTTTAAAAAGTATACCCATCGATCAATAGCGAAAAGTAAAGTCCTTAATAAAAATCGCAAAAAATTTGTCCGTTTCGCTCTATTTTCAACCGGTTCCGAGATAAATGCAAAATTAATTCTAACCTCAAAACTGAGATTCTTAAAAAGTGCACTTATAAATATCGAAAAATCGATTCCTTCTATTATGAGTCAAAAATTTTGTCCTTTTTGCTAGAGAATTCCCGAAATAAAAGTGTACAAGGAGTTCTAACCTCAGAAATACAGTTTCACAAAGTATAACTATCGACATATTCATGATTAATAAATATTTAGTGATTCGTAACTATACGGAAGGATACATTATCATAATTATACTTATATTTATTAATTTTAGATTATTCGTTTATTATACTACAATACTTGGCTGCAAAAAAAAAACATTATTACTCTACTTTACTCACTCTGTTAAATGCAATAAAATAGTTTAAATTATAAATCACTTTTACAGTAAAAAGTACATAACTCTAATTAAAGTGAAATATCAATCAATTTAAAGTTTAGCTGGGTTATTTATTCTATGTGTACTTATATATTCATTCTATTAGAGTGGAATTTCACTATTTTGATTTAAGCGTATACACTGTTAAAGCATTTACATTAGTAGACATTAGTGGTACAATTCAAAGGATTATGAAAATATAAATGAATATAATTTGTTTTGTTTATCAAAAAAATTATATTTTCAATCAAATTAGAATTTATTTTCTAAAGTTTACAAAAACGTGTTCTAAAAAAAAACTAATTTTTTTTTGCTGCTAATATTCCTTCATGGTCTTTGAATGACTGTCGTATTATGGATGTACATACATAATTAAATGTTCTTCATTCAGACACACTTATAGTTTTTTCCCTCACTGCTAATAGCATTGACAGGTATCCCAAAGAAGTTTTTCCAATCTTAAAAAGTATGAAAATATTAGAAAGAAAATGCAAAAAAAAACAGCTTAAAATATAATTGATTATGTTTTGAAACTTACTACAGCAAAAAGGTTCATCGACAGAGAACAGAACTTGCCGGCTGTAATCTCGAATGGATATTGCGCGCGTTTTATGATGAACAGTAAATCATATGCTTCCTTTGCTGTCAAATTGTACCACTTGCAGTTATACGCTGCTTGAGACACTTCCAGGCTCTTCAATATATGTATATGATAATTATTCAATAATATACCAATGAATAGAAGAAACATAGATTGATAAAGGCTAGCCGTTAAAAATAAAGAGTTATAAATTTATCCAATTTAAATTATTGTGAATTATAGGAATTTTCAGTTAAATTTGTAATTTTTTGGAGACTTTAAATTTTTGATAGAATCAATGGTATTACTTCGCCACGCAGTTTTTCCGCAACGTAGCAATAGATGTAGAGATCCAGTGACATATAGCATATATACATTGACATAAATATTAATTGAAGAAGCGGAAGCTCCACTGCCGTATCCATTGCAATCTGCAGATTCGAATGAATTAAATATTGAAAGTGTATAAAATGTGGGCGCTAGATTTTTTCTTACACTGATTATTTGATATCCTTGCAGACACAATTGAACAACACAAGCAAGAATCTGAGCAAGAAACATACGATTGAAAGTTCCCTCGATTGACTTAGCGAATCTTAAAACATTATATTATATATATTTTCACCTATTATTTCTCCCTTAAAACAAAGTTATAGTTTTAATCTAATCGTAGTGAAAAGTCTACGTAATACTTGATTTTAATTTAAAAAAAAGGGGGTTGCGGGGTCAATCTTAACGAACCGATTGAGTTCGTTGTGACGTTTAACGATACCAGCAATGTCCTCCCTGACTTTGTCCCCATCCTCTCGAGTTCCCAGCTCGGTAAGTTTATTCCTAAGTATAACGAGCTGTCCGCACAGATGCAGCACGAGGACAGCGAAAAAACTATCGATCCCGGAGTAAGCAGTAGTCGCTGAGAACGTGCAGACGCCTTGGATCAGCCAAACGATCTCGAACCATGGCGAGGCGGAAACATCGTAGAGGAAGTGGGACTGGAAGAGAAAAGCGCGCTTCCCAGTGCGCGTCTGCTTCTGGCGCAGTAGAATCAACCGCAGGAGGAAGAAGACGTTGGAGGTGCCGTAGGCCAGGCCGACGCAGGTAGCCGCTATCCTCCGACCGATTCGCGCGCTCTCCCGCATCGTTGCGCTCTGCTTGGCCGTACGAGGCGATTTCCAGTCCTCCGACATGCTGTACAGCAGCGACTTCACCGCTGTTTTTTTTTAAATTTTTTTTAGGGCATAAAGGGGCTATAGAGAGAACGATCGGAACGTAAATTGGTGGAATATTGTTGAAAGTGCTGATGCAATAAAATAAATTCTCATCAATAAAACAATTAGTTCTCACATGAATAGCTTATCACACGTATACGAGAAAGAAGTATTGATTAAAATTTTATGCAGTAAAGAGTTTGTAAAGTACAAATGTACGAATTTCTTCGATAAATCTTTCCGTTATACCTTCAGCATCATAGCGCAGCACCGTCATCTTAATGAGCGCGACGAAGACAGGAATATCAGCGGTGCAGAGGATGTCGACGATCGTGTCGAGATCGCCGCCGATCAGTAAGAGCTTCGTCGTCTGCGGCACGACGATGAAGTAGGAGATGAGAAGGAACGAAACGACGAACACCAGATTCGAGATGGCCGCGTGGAGCCGCGAGCATTTCAGGTCCGGCCAAACGCCGACGGCGCACAGACTCAGGCGACTGAGATTCACCGCGAAACTGGCCTCTAATCATGTCTCCTTTTTAATACTTTCAACTCAGACGTATTGCTTTTGCGTGCTCAAGTGTATACTTAAAGTTTTTATACTTTATAAGAAATTTAATAAGTGCTATACTTATTCCAAATTTTGATAATAAAAACACCAATAAGTGAACGATCATTTGATGTAACGATTTTGCAAATACCTATGGATTTTTAAACGAAACAATTTTGAAAGAATAGATTTTCTGTGCATAAAAACAGTTGTACTTAAGCATTCGCACCTTCCATTCGGTCACAATGACGACTCTTAGTCGTCGCGCAACAACTGATGAAAATATGTCAGGATCGTGGTTACGTTACTTTTGCAAAAAAAAAAACTACGCGCCACGACTATAGGATATATACGACGCATGCTCGTACTGTGAATACGTAAATTATTAGACGAGAATGAACGTGAGTGTGGGAGGGGATCATCGCTAGATGTGCGAAACTAAGTTGCGAAAATGATAAAGAATATCCACTTCCTTGTCTGCTGTATAAGTGAGATATATACTTATAAATTCATGTAGTGTTACTCATTTTTCTATCAATTTTCTGCTTGTATCAAGAGGAATATGCAACTAGGTATCTTATTAATGTGCTATTTCAATGATTTTATATATAGTGATTTCAATTAAAAGTTTTGCGCAATATGTGATATAGAAACATAAGAAAATTATAATAGAACTTAGTGGAAACTTAGTGGAAGTAAAGTAGTTAAGATTATCAATAAGAAATGAAATTATATATGTTTAACTATTTATTATATACTTATTAACAATAATATACACTTTCTCATAAATACAGTCTTATATAGTTCAATAATCTCAAAAGCCCTCAATTATCCTCAGTACTTATATCAGTTTCGTATTTACATTATTTTCTCGCCTTCTCTGTTATTGTGTCATTATTATTTTATCTCTCATCATAGTTACCAAGATTGAAATATAACTTGCCGATCTTTTCATCATCTACATACAGATATAATACCGCTGCCAATTCATTGGCACTTAGCTTTCTTTAACTGAATGTTTTGTTCCAATATAAATTTATCATATAGTCAATTACTTACTTATTTCTAAAGTATATGATAAATTCTATAATTAATAATATAATAACCAAATTTTTATAATAACCAAAGATATAATAACCAAAAAAATATATAATAACCAAAGACTATAATATAATAACCAAATTTTTTTAAACGAATATCAATTTATTAGATTTTCAAGAATCATTGATTATAAATAATTATAATTTTTAAACAAATTTCATTCACCAAAAATTGAAAAATTATAATTCAATAAATTATATTTTAAAAATATTTGGCAACAGAATAGTTCAAATTGCATATAATTTTTACGGATAAGTAAATATTTTTAATCTTGTATATGAATTTAAAGGAAGATTTAACCTATAATACAACAGCTTATTCACAAAAGCAAAAAAAGTTGTCGTTAATTTGCATAATTTCAATTACCATTACAAACCAATCTTTCTTGCCTTTGTTCATTGGATCGTGTTAAATAAAATGTTATGTTACGGAAATGAATCATAGTAAAGTTTGTATTTAAGTGACGCTGTTCTTCAAGGGGTTCGTTTTCGCTTCTTGTTAGTGAGAAAGAAATTACATTTTATTTTAAATATGAATCGTTTCGCTGCACTGCTTTTTTTCGCAATTCTCCTTATGTAAGCTTATTTAATACATTTATATTATTTTTACTTTGTATTATAGCTATTTTTTTATACTGGCTACTACAGATAACTTCTAGTATAGATTTTAAAACGTTAATAATCCAATTTAGATCTTATGAAAAATTTTCAACTGATGCATGCGGATACTGTAAAAGTAAGAATCAATGGTGATTGGAATTCGCCTATTATTTGTCTTTATTAAATCTTTATTGAAGAGCTTCAGAAATTCAGTGGTTGTAAAAATATATTTCGTTTGTTTTATAGGTTATGCAATGGGGGTATCCGAAAGCATTTCAACAAGGGTTTATAAAAAAGTGCTCTACGTTTCTCGAACTCTTAAAAACAGCGAAGGCCTTAATGTTAAAATAGAAACCGAGAGCTACGTGGACAATAACGTTACACAAGTCCATAAAATTCGTTTCTACAAAAATGGTAACCCGAATTACACGGAACACCTGATCACCATTAATCTCGTCGATAATAGTAATGCTCTACCCGTTGTTCAATTTTAAATTATTTTTTATAATCCTCATATTGGAACTTTTGTTAAACATGGTCTGCAAAACATTTGTTAGCAAATCTCTATGTATTGTACAATATTTACGTAAATAAATTCAATTCACTTTAACTCTATATTCTCTCATAAAATATTTATTTTACATATACTGATTCGCTTCAATAAATCCTCCTTACTCCTTTATTTTTCTATAGGTATTCTCTGTTTTCACTACCTGCGTTAAACAATGTGCTGTGAATTCAACTTTAAACTATTTTAAAATTCATTATTTACGAGTATACTAGTTTTTGGTATTAGTCTATCGTTGTTTAGTCTTAACCCATTAAGGATGTATTAAAAAATTCGACATTATTTCCAACATTTGAAGTACAATATCTTGGCTTCTAATGAATGAAATCGAAAAATATCGATGAAGCTTTAAAGGTTAGGGCCGATGGTTGCAAAAATTACTCTAACCACCGAAATCCGCTGACAATTTCGATGTAAGAATACTAAATGAAAAAAAATTTCACTCGTAATTTTGTTTTTTATAAATAAATAATTATAACTTTTTTACTATGCATTTTCTTACAATTCTGACGACATAGATCGAAAGTTCAGACAAATTTACATCAGAAATGACTAATATCAATTTTTTATAGGTCCGATATCAAAGTAAATAAAGCTGTTGAAAATAGTATGAAAAAAGTGTCCGTCCCGTCCTTAATGGGTTAAGAGAGTCCAAAAAACACTGTTTTAAATTAAGGGGTACGTACAAAAATCATATCAAATCTGAAATTGCCCTGTCTATCTCCTATATTTTCTTTTTATATTATATTATAT
>UELV01098141.1:7500-34581 GCA_900490015.1 Megastigmus stigmatizans | reverse complement strand
GCGTTGCTGAATGTTAATTTATTCTGTGACGTCCCATATACTTCATTTTTAACCGTATGCGTGTATTTATTGGCATGAATGTATGAGTGAATGGTCATTTATGTGGGTGTGAATGGCTTTGTAATGTCCTCTTTTATCTTTTATCTTTTATTTTTATTTTTTATTTTTATTTTTACCTTTTGACTGATGGATATTAGACTGAATTTTGCGAATTTTATTTTGTATTTATATGCTGTAACTGTGATATCACTTACGTATTTTGACTTACTGTATCAGTATTATTTAATTTGTAATTGACTGTGTTATCCAACTATTTAGTGCAATATTTAGTGCAATATTGTACCTCCAAGTTTTTTTATTAGCATTATGTTAAGATTATACAGCATTGTAATTTTTGTTTTGTTACAAAATGAATTTATATCTATCTATCTATCTCTCTCTCTCTCTCTGTCTATAGGACACTTAGTACGAAATTCCAGCAGGTCGCTTTTCGAGGCTGAGAATTCGTGGCTGCACAGCCCGTCGCCAGGCACAGTCGGAATGCCAACTGGTTTTAACACGGCGGAGCTGTACCACCACGGTGAACAAGTCCTGGAATTTCGGGGCGGCGCGCAATTAACGTTGACGCAAACTCGGCGAAATCCTCGCTTATTCCCAAGGTGTGCGCGCGCGACTCGACTATTTATGGTATCTGATATTTCGGGGCCTCTGCGAATATCGGGGGAATTCGTTTACGAGACTACGGCCATTCCGGTGCGGCTCGTCGTTCTTTTTTAGGAGGACGATATATTTCGACTCGATTCCTCTCGCCCGGCGGGGCTTATTTTTTTGATTAGATGCGGCGAAGGAGAAATGCTCAAGCGAGGGACAAGCCCAGTAGGCAATAGCAGGTTTAATTAGAGCGAGCAAGAGCAAAGTTAACTGGAATTGTTATAGGGGATGGTACGTTTCTTCTGTACGAACGAATAAAGACCTTTTCTTTTTTCTAATTATGCACTGGTTATGAAATTGCCTTTTTGCTCGGGTGGATCGTTTGCTCCTCGGTGTAATCCTTTTTCTATACGGCAAGAAATTTGTCGTTGAATGAACAACTAACTTTTTGGCGATTGCAAGTACGAGAAATCTCAAGATGTTAGTTTCGCGTTATATATGATCTTGCTAAAGATACTTGGGTATAACCAGTGAGATCGTGTTTGTACACCAATATCTTGCGCGTCGAGCTGTGGAAAAAAGTTCCTTTCGTAAGACGCAACGGAATATCATGGCTTGCGGATAAAGATGATGGTTTTTCAGAATGTACGTTTCATGGGTTTTGGATGAAATAATTTGTGCTGTGTACGTCCAGCTTTGCGAATTTATAGTCGGGGTTGTATCTTTTTAATGCCGCAGTAGAGTAAGTTTGGTATATATGTTCATACTGCACGTGTTCAAAGTATATATATATGGAGGCGAACCGCCGCGCGTTTTTTTTTTCCTGCGCACTTTAATGACGGTTCCTTTTTTACAGCCCGGCGCTTCAACTTAAGAGGATTAAGTTTTATTTTATTTGTTTTATGGGCGCTTGGGCGGAGGAAAAAACTCGGACTGACGATAACAATTTTGGAGCCGGAGTAGATTGTAATCTGTTTCCTATATACTGAGTCACAAGCAGCTGAACGCGGAAAAATGCGTTAAAAGTATACGAGATAAATTCGTAAAATAGAATTTTCAAATAGCTCCAGAACATAAATCACCCACCCACGGAAGTCTTAAGAAATACGTTCGAAGGTCAGAGTGTCGATAAGCAAGCGTAATTCATACGAATTTGGCGCTATACGAGCCAACCCCCCTCCCGCCCCCCGGCTAAACTTAAATTGCGATCCGACATAGCCTCTATATCTTGCTTCTTTCTTTATATTTTCTCCCTCTCTCTCTCTCTCTCTCTCTCTGGTCGTGTTTTTTTTGACGTGGCGAGCGGCCAACACCTGAACTTATATATCGGTAAACTTTTAACTAGCGATGGCCAAAGTCAATTCCAAGTTTACTGCTGAGAGAGACTCTATCGGGACAGAGCAAATTATAGTCGAAGGAGTAGACGAGCAGCGGCGGCGGCGGTAGTGGCAACGGCGGCATTGTACCGTGCAAGAGAGAGGCATCGACTTAACTCTCGACCCGCTATTTATTTAAGCGAACCCTCGCACCGACCAGCTGATGTATACGGACCATTCCGCACGCCTCGGATTTAAAATCGACCCGATCTCTCTCTCTCTCTCTCTCGCGCGCTTGCCGGCAAAAAAGTCTTCTCGGACCTCGTGACTTTGACCCTTTTTTACGCGGCCTTCCTCAATCGAGCTGCTTTTTACGGCTAATGCTACAGGTTCGCCGTGCTAAATCGCGCTATAAGGGCTTGATAAAGGTTTTTGAGGAAAAAACACTCGAACTGTATCGAGACGTGCGAGCACTCATTGGAAAGTAAACTGGAATTGTGTCGTGTCGACTCGATCTTGAATAATGATCTTTAGAGACCGTAGACAATGCTTTTATTTTGGAATAACCTCTCAACTCATTTGTCCTCCTCCGCTCGCGATACGCAAAGTTTTCAGAGAGACACTGCAAAGTCATTAGCACGCAGAGTTTCAATAAATTTCAGTTTAATTGCTTTCCAAAAATTCCGCTGAATTACTCACTCGAAACTTTGCGCACAATGATGTACCGCTACATTATCAAGCCTGAGAACAATTGGATTCAAGTTATTTTTCGCACAATAATTAAATTATCTCAGCAATATTTGCACTCGACCGGTAAAACAGAACAGTGGATAATTAAAGTTTCAGTTTCTGGCTCTTTAACGAATCGATCGATTCGCTCGAAACTTGGCAAAGAGCAGCGCCGGAATAATTCGTATATATACACAATACTCGGGTAAACTTGTATAAGTATAAGGGGAATTCAACTAGAAAGAAGTATCTTCTTGCGCTAATTGCCAACAAAGTTAAGTCATCTCCGTTAATCAAATTTCATCGTCCCGTCGATTTGACACGGAACAGTCCATATACCACGCGCCGCCCACATCTCTTACCCAACTCTTGCGCTTTTCGTCTCCTCCATACTATCTTTTCTCCTCCTTCCCCTCCCTGAAAGAGAGAGAGAGAGAGAGAGAGAGAGAGAGAGTCTCGCGTAAACACGACGCTGAAATTTCATGAATTTCATGAATTTCTTGGCACTGCTTCTCCGTTCATTCTCTCTCTCTCACTCACCCTCTCTTTCATCTTCTCTTTCGACTGAAGCTTTAGCTTCGAGTACTCAGCAGCCGTCGGTCGAGAAAGGGAACTCGCTCTTGCGAGAGTTTCGCGAGGGGCGGGAGGGAGAGAGAGGGAGGGACGGCTTGGAGAACTTAATGGAAGTATGCCAGCCGCACTCCGCGACTCGAGACAAATGTGTAATTGTGACATTGTTATTCGACTCGATGCCGTAAGGAGGATTTGGTGGGGCTGCTATATAACGCGGCCAAGGCATTGCAGTCAGATTGTTTCCTAAGATCGGTGCTATACGCCATGCTCGACTGATTCAATTTTCGTATAGGCCGCACTGACATAACCGGCCATTTGTTTATAGATCGTTTTTCTTTCCTTTGGTTAAGGGGGAAAGGATTCATTGTTTATCGAGGATCGATGGGGATCTGGTTTGGACGCGGCTCGCCGCAGACTATCGGATAAAGAGTCTGTTTGATATTCATTGTTGGAGACTTACAATTAGTAAGGAGGAGACGACATTGTTGTACTCGCGATTCAACGAGAAGACGTAGATGCGTACAAAGGTTTTGTCGCAGAGTCTAACGATTCAATGTTCCAAAGTTGGCGAGCACTTTTGTACTGAGATCTCCGAGCAATTTAATGTGAGCAATTTCATTATGCGCGATTGGCTCCTTGAGATGTACATTGTACTCCTTATTGAATTCTTAATTGAATTTGATTTAATTAAACTTTTGTCGTATAACATGACATATAAATATATATATATATTTATAAATTCAAGTTTTTAAGACGAACAACAATTTTTTTTTCGCGATATTAAATACACGTTATTAATATAATATTACCAGTTTTCATTGTTTCCTTATCAAAAATTCCCATATTCTGCTCCATAATTCATAAGCGTACATAATGATCCGATTACCCTAAAAATAGAAGCATAATCCGTAGAAGATGCTCTGCAGAATATATCCATCATTATATAACGTCCCTCAATTACATCCCGAGCGAATTAATTTCCTCTGATAATCATCCACGAAAAAGGAATTTTTCCCCACACACTCTCTCTCTCTTCGCGTCATCCAGCACCGAGATGAAACAAAAAACGAGAAAGAGAGAGAGAGAATCGAATCGCGAGAGAGGACGCACAATGAAAGAGAGAGCTCTTATCTCAACTCAAACACGATGCGACACTTGATAAAGAGAAGGAAAAAAAAAGAGAGAAAGCGAGAAGAGAATTCTCATTAAACTGGCGTATATAACGGCAAAGAAACACCCACGCGATTCGCCGCGGTTATAATCGCAAGTGTTATACGCAGGGCGTCGGGGTTAACTTTGTGTGCAAACAAAAAAAAAAAGACTCGGTAAATCGCTTGCACTTGTGAATACGCGGGCCCGTATTGCAGACACTCACAGAGAAAGAGACAGAGCGACAGAGAGAGACAGAAAGGCGCGAATAGCCTCGTGGGCGGCTAATCAAAAGGGATCAATCGGGATTAAGAATATTGAATGACGGTCGCGGGGAGGAGAAGAGCTGAAAAAGAGAGGAGGTGGCAGTACCTTCGTATTGGTATATACGTATGTATAGAAGCGCTGTCATCCGTCGCAGAGAGAGAGAGAGGGAGAGAGGCTTGCGCGAATCGGGGTCACATCCCATTCAATCGCGAGGCCTCCATTTTGCGCGCCCGCCGCCGCGACGCGCGCAGAAAGGAATTAAACTGCGAAGAAGGCCTTTTGCACGCGTGTGTGCGTGGTATATCTGTGCGCGCAGCTTGATACGGAATATGCTGCTGTTGCAGAGGCGCCAGAACCACTCAAAGCGGGTAGCTGGGTAGTACGTATAAACGAAAGCGAAACGTTTGATATTCCACGGATGTAGGCGCGCTTTTGAAAAATCGCTGAAAGAAGTATTATATAGAGGGGGTGTGTCGGGACTCGCGATTTATTGGCGCCGAGGCGTAATACCATACCTAAGGATGACGAGGGGGCCACATTGTATAAGCTCGAGCTGCTGCAGCGTTGCGGATTGTCCCATTATCTTATCGCACTCTTTTGACTTTTAATAGGACCATTTATTCCTGGGTGTGTTGTCTTTCCGAGTTGTTTGCTGAAGTCGTGTGATTAAAAGTTTATTGTCGAGCGATTTCTTTGCACTTTTCGCGCATTAGAATGGGATATTTATACAAAGGATTTTATTTTTGGGATGCGTGAAAATGACTTTTCTCTGTGGTAAAGCGCTAGTCTTGTCACGAATGGAATATCTTTGATGGAAAAATGTGTGGAAGAATTCCAGCTAGTTTTTTTTCTTTTTTTTTTTTCCATTAGGTATGAATTCATCGTAAAGATTATCGATGAATTCATATACGGTCTTTTTTGCAAGTCATCGCATTTTACTGCAGAACAAACAGGATAAATCCGTATTTACCGACTTTTTTTTACACGCGGCGATTGTTGAATTATTTGCGTGTGTTTGATTAAGGCATTCCAAAAGAAAACGCGAATACGAATTTTTCCCTCCGCAAACTCGTGTGAAGTATATAATATAAAGGTGTTGGCGTGCGATGGCATATGGGCTCGAATTATTCCTGCATACGCAGTTATTTAGTTTCATAAATTATTAATGCTCTAATTATGAGCGATAAATTTATCATTCGCAGCATACAGAGTATAATAAATAGTGATCAAAATATGTTTACGTAATGAGATTAGTTTAACACGTTTATTTTGAATAAGCTGCGCAATTCTACATAAAACGTTAATAGTTGATTCTTGCTTTCGAAACGCATGTTCTTTCTTCTATGCATGGAATGGAAAACGATGTGCTAATTTAGTAAATAAATAAATTCCAGAATATTTACCGTAGCGCATAAAAGGAAGAAAGATAAAAAGCTGGAGCTCTACATTAGCACACTTACTCGAACCTTTAAAGGAGTCAGTAAAAGCATTCAATAATTCCATTTGAAAATGAACGATCGAATAATTGATATAATTAACGATTCAAATCACGCGAGCGCAGAAGAGCGAACTAAAACTTTTCCCCGCATTGTCTTCGAGCGGGAGAGCTAAGAATGATTTAACGCGCGAGATAGGGAGGACCGACCGAGCGCAAGCGCGAGCTCGAAGATTTTCAATCAGCTCTCTGTGAAAGCTCGATTTTTCGAACTTTGAATAAAAAAGCTTTCTTTCCGCGCGCTCGCGCGATCGACGCGGTCAAAGGAACAAAACAATGTGCTTCCGTCCGAGCTTCGACGAGTGGAAAAGTTTCAATTTCACGGCTGTTTTTGTCGCCGCGTATACGAGAAAAAAAAAGGAAGGAAAGTCCGCGGATTATGTACCAAGTTCGATGGTACAATACAGGGAAGGAGCGAGGGAAAGTTCCCAAGCCAATTCTCTTTGCGGGATTTTTATATAGGGGCTACAGGGGGAGGCGCGACTCGCGTGTTGAGCAAGTAGGTCATAGAGAAGTAACTACGTCCTGCGTTCGTTTGTGAAGGAGATTTTTTTTTCTAATCGATTGAGAATAGCTCTGCGCGAACTCCGAATTTACGAGCGTTATCCTATGATCGATCGAGAGGATTCTGCCTTTGCGGTTGTGCGGAAACTCCGTTAAGAAGGGAACAATGCTATGCCTTTGTCGGTTAAGCTAAGGACTAAAATCTCGAAGTTGGTATTAAAATAACTTTTAGCATTGTTACGGCGGCTCGCTGCGCAACTCCACTTTTGCTAATGGTTTATTGCCGCACAGATAATTGCACGAGAAAGAAAGATCGATAGGATCCGTTCGCCAAATGCTTAACGATGTCTGCGTTTGTTATTCAATCGTAATAAGTTTCCTATTTCATCTCGGTGCGGCAATAATGCTTGTCTCAGCCGATTCTTTGCGCGGGCGCCTCATTTCTTTTCTTTCCCCTTTGTCGTCGTCTATACAAAAGATTATATTCCATAATTCGCCTTTGATTTTCCTTTATCTATATCCTCGATATATTCGTAGAATATATATATATATATATAACGCTTTTCTCCTTTGAGTGAAATCTCCTTTGCAACAACTTAAGCATCGCGTTCTCAATTTGTATCTAAGCTAAATTGCATTATTCCTATGCGCCGTACTGGCAAATATAATTTGAGCTTCCTTGTCGCGCGCTATGTTCCTTCATTTAAAAATTCACGACTTAGTTGCTCGGAAGCACAAGTGTTATACCGATGAGAAGGAAAGTCAGGACGCGTTTATTTCTCGACTAATTTATTCTTTTTCTTTCGGTCTTGCGCCGCGCCGTTTTCACAACAATTAAATAGTCCTGTATTTCTTAGTCGCGTAGTCTTCGCTCTTTTTTTTATATCAAGTTCCTGTGTATTTAGTCCTTTTGAGAGTTAGTTCGAGAAAAATATATATAACGGAAATTAATGCATTTCGTTGATGAGATAATCAGCTTTACGGAAAATTGATTAAATTTCATTCCATTTTTTTGTGGGGTGTATTTTAGTGTGGAAGCGATCGGGGGGGGGTATGGATTGCACCATCTACATGTACAGGCATCGCAAAGCTTTGTGAGCTTCGCTGATTTGTGAGTGGATTAAGCTGCAGCTGCGGAGGTAAGCCGATATGGAAGAGATTATCCAAAAGGCCAAGTCGCGGAATTTCCTACTTTTAAAAGACGCTCGCGCACTCCACGCACTCGAGAGCCCAACTGTTATTACTTTTTCCTTTCTAAAGGATCACGATCATCCTTATCTATTTTTTTTCCTCTCTCTATCTCTCTCTTCGACTCTCGCGCGTTGATTGATCGTTTATTGGTCGACGTGGAAAATAAAACCTCACAGAAAGTCAATTTCACATTTGATCGAGGAGGAGGAAAAAAACCCTTTTTTTTACAGAATCGTCACTAAAGCATAGGAGCGAATTGTGGAAGACTATCAGTTTTTTTTCTCTGGCTGCAGTTACTCGACATCACATGGGACTTGTAAGGAGCAGCAATTTCACGAAAGAATATAATATATTCCTCGTCTATTTTGGAAATGCGCTCGCGAGCGATGCAAATCCAGAGCTCGACTCATACGAAACTTTTGCATTACTCATTTTAGTCGATCTAAGAAAAGCGCACATCATATCGTATCCGGCACTATAAGTTTTAACGAATTCATTCCGAGTTTCGACGATTTTTCACCGCTTCGTATACACCATATATATCCGTACACCCTACCCACAAATAGCGAAGAATTCCGCAGTTATCGTGGGGAAAGGGGGGGGGGGAAGGTTGAGGTGGAGGGAGGCAATAAACAATTGACCCTTCACGTCGCATTTTTCTCTGCGGCACGAACTGCAATAAAAAGAAAATTTCATCGTCCAACATTCTTACGCGGTCCCTATACCTCCATACCAGAGCGCCACATAGAAGGGAAGTTTCCTTCGAGCTGCTTCGCTCCGCAGGAAACTACTATACGACGTTTGTCGAACTTTCTCTCTCTCTCTCTCTCTCGGCCGGGCGCTTAATTCAATTTTCTCATTGTGCGTGGCACGCGAGCTGCTCACTATTGCCTCGCCCCGTAATTTCCGTATATACATAACGTCGTGTGTGTGTGGGTGTTTATGTGTCGGAACGGCGAATTTCGCGAAACTTTGGAGGCGAATCGAGGTCTGTGTCGAGGGGTGCGACGAAATAGCGCGCAAAAAACTAAAGAACGAAAACAAGGCTTTTCCTCTCTCACTCCATATACATATATACGGAGAAAGAGAAAGGGGGAACGTCGATGCATATACGACTGTGTGTTTGTATCGGGCGAACAAACAAACTCGGGCCGCAGCAAACGAATGGAAGCTCGCCTGCAACAATAGTCGGCTTTAGCTAGTGCGCGTGAAATGGGCGATGAGAAAAAGGAAAAACAGACGCCCGTAGAGCAGCTCGCCTATCTACCCGCGGAAATTGGTATATCGAGCCGTGAAAAAAAAGCTTGTCGTATTGATGAAGAGCTGACGTCGCCGCCGCCGCCGCTGCTCTCTGTCTACGTGTGTGTGTGCGTGCGTGTGTGTGTGTGTGTGGGACTTTATACCGTATATTCGGGCGCTGGATAGAACTGCGACCGACATTAAATGTTCGACAGGAAGTTGTAGTGTTTGACCACTGGAATATGTAAAAGAGAGAAGGAGAGTGACGGGATTTTAATTACTTTTTTTTCCTCCCTCTCTCTCTGCGCAGGGACGGATGAAGTTACATTGGGCGAGCTTTGTTAAGCTGCGCCCGCGTGCGGAGCCCTTCGACTTCTTTACTTATTTGGTTTATGTTATTTTGGCGACTGGGAATGAAACTCATGCGGAGCTTACCATTGTGCAATGGGAAATGCTGCTCGAAAAATAATAAACTTTGAAACGTTGATGGAAAAGATGATTGCGTTTTGCAGTATATCTAAGTTTTTTTTTACAACTTTTCGATTAATAATTTTGTTAGTTTGTTATATTAATATAAAATTGAATTACTTGAAAATAATAAAAGATATTATTCTGACATAAGAATGCAATAAATTCATATTTTAGTCAAAGCCGATATGACCTTAGTAATACAACTTTACATCGTAAAATTCTAAATTTACGTTAAATACATGCTCTATCAATCGTAAAAACCGTTAAACATTTATCTTAATTTCAGAAAATAGATTCGAAAGACCTTGGATCTCAAAAATATTCAAATGTATGCGTATCCGTTTAAACCCCACATTTAACTATACGTGAATATTTTTTGTTGAGCAATCATGCACTTAAATCAAGTGACATTTAACTCCGATTGAACAAAATTTTAACGTTCTCGCAAACGAAATGAAATCTCATCCTTTTATATTTGCGTGCAAAAATGAAAACATTCAATTTGCGATCTGATTGCTAATGTACGGAACAAAATAGATTAAATTTCATTTTAATTATACTCCTAATTAGGAACGTGTCGGACAAATAACGAACTAGACATTATATTTTTTGACGTTCCAAATTGAATATTCTTTATAAATATTTGAATTAATGATGTAAGAAGCTTTTTTTTCAAGGACCCTCGCGATGACATAATTTTATTTAAATATTTCGTCCCAGTGACCGGGCACGTTTTACGAATCAACAGTAAATTAAAGTTTTACCCACAAAATTTCACAACGTTGCAATCCCTTCAACGGCATATCCGCAGTTTTGGCAAGACCGCGTGATTATCGCACCATATAACCTCGCGGCCACAACGTATTATACGGAAGAGAGAAAAAATCCTCTAGGTTCAAAAATAATCTATCTTTCCATCGAACGATCGTCGCATTCTGCTCGCCCACACACATGCTGCAACCATCGTCGCGCACACAAATCATCACTCGGCCTATAGGCACGCAGCGGCGCATGCATACATAAATATATATAGGATAGACACGCGGTGCACACGTGAGAGAGAGAGAGAGAGAGAGCAAACACTTATACAGCGAAATGCGCAGTTCAGTATATTATATATATATCTAGCTCGATTCCCTCGATTCCCTCGATTCCCCGATACACACACACATGTGGGGCGTAGAGGTATAAAGTAGGTCGTTCGTGGGTCACTGAGCTGTCAGCAAACAAAACCACTCGTTCGCCCGTGAATTAATTATAAATTTTACCTCTCGCACCGTCCCCTCCCCCGCGAAATTGTATTGTGTCCCGATCGCATTGTATATATGCGTTTATGTGTATCTGTGGGGAGGCGCTTTGCGTGTCGTCAGGCTTCTCTCCCCCCATGCGTTATTTCCAATTATATAGGTCCATCGTCATTTTCCGCGAATAATAATCATCGCCGAATTATTCCGAGTATATATATGCCCAATCGGTGCTGTTACTACCTCGTTCAGCCTTATTTCCATTACGCGATGGATAGATCTTTCTCTGTTTTGTTCGAGTGGTCAGCGGCGATCCATGTGGTGTCGAGGTCGCAATAATAGTTTGTCTGTCAAAAATGAGCATACTTGGGTAATGGAAAGTTTTAAATATTGATTATAGCGATTGCTCGATATACGCGAATATTCGAGTTAAGTTAAAACGGATCGTATCGTTCGTGGCAGAATCTCGTAACTTTGTGGCTTTACGCTGCGCGGAACGTCTGCTTTTATGGGCCCTTATATACACTGACATACTTCCACTTCGTATCGATATACGCAAAAAATATTCCCTGCGTATCATAATGCCATTGTTTGCATTACCGACATTTTTCGCTCATCTCGCGTAGGTATGCGTAAAATGAAATTTTATTTTGAGCTTTCGTTCGAAACGAGTGTGGTTCGCGTGAAGCATCGTATCGCCCAGTATAATTTTTTTTTTCATTTTACTTGCACACTATGCGAAAACGCGTGGATATAACACGCGCATTACGTTAAACATTATGCGGTTACGTAATCGGTACTTTCACGATGCTTAACCTATCGTTTTATGATTTCATTCTCTCATTGCAAATTGCTTATAGTAAGTATTTTTTATAGTAACGTTTATGCGCAATATTATACATGGATTACAGGTTAAAGTAATTATTCAACGTTTAGCATTTACTGCAACAATAAATCATTCATACGATGCGGAGAATTACAGTTAAATATTCAATTCGAGAGGATGCGAATTATGTCGGGTGCAACTAACAAGCCGAATAAAATTCCAATTAAAATCAGGAAGAAAAAAAACTTTTTCTCAACGTCCGATCAGCAAAGAAACAAAAAGAGTAGGCAACAGACTGTTGAACAGCTGAGAAAGTAAATAAAACTTTGTTTCATAAACGAAACTCGCCTGCGCAACTATCGCACAATTCCTCGCTCGATTCCTCTTCACTATTCCCCTTACATACAGCAGCTCCTGTAAAATATACTTAAAAAATATCGTCGCACCGGATCGATTCCCTCTATAAACTCGTGCACACATCAGCCATTGTGCAGCTGTATTGTACAGATCAATGGGGCAAAATTATACAGTCCCGGGTATCCCGCATGTGCTCGCAACGCGTCTCATTTGCTCTGCGCAACTCTCGCGGCGAGTAGTAGTTAATTGGAAGTTACCGTGGCTGATTTGGCGTATGGGTACGTTGGAAACTTTGATCGCCTAAACCACGTGCAGGTCTTGGCAAGTGCGTTATATCGTATCGTTCTTTTCTACATACGGTGAAGGTGTGTATAGGATTGAATTGTCCTCGAGTGTTCTATATCGGCGCGAGGCTATTGTTTGAATGAAGGATGTTTGGCCGCGCGTTTTCGACAGGAGGCCGAGGCTTTAATGAACTAATTAACAACGTATTGCGCCGACGGGATATGCGCCGGACTATAATATATTGTTGGTCACATTTGACTCATTAAAGCGGTCCTTAATGATGTAACCTGTTTGATCGCTATATCTACCATGATTCATTTGTTTTCGATTATCTGTGATCTGTGCTTTTTCATATTTCAGGCTTGGAACGTGTAATTTATAAATTATTGCTTAATAATGTCCATATAGTCAACGATGCTTTGGCAATAACATCAAAATGAGGTAGTGAATTATAAGGATAAAGCGAAAAAATACAACCTAATCGAAATGTATGTCAAGTGAAGTCAAGTCGGACTCAAGGATCGAATCCCAATGAAATTAAACTAATTGCCAAATGTCAAGCCTCGCGGAAAGTGCAAATCGAGGGGTATACGACGGCCAGATGTGAATTCTCGTGGGGGGCTTCGCGCGCGCCCACGTGTATATGATGAGTAATCGCAATAATCAGTTGACGGCCGCGTGCCCGAGGAGCATTATTTCGGGCAGTGATATTGCTCCGCAGCTCTAAACGCCATCAGTATCAATTTCAATGAAGCTCCTATCAATCATTTTTGGATTAATTGCTTGGGAGGTAAGAAGGTATTACTGGTGGATTCCTCCAAATTACTGTCTATTTCTTCGGGATACTCATATAACGATGATTTAGCTGCTGTACTTTATTTTAAAGACTCTACGCTGTTGGAATATTTTTGTTCCAGGCAGCGACGGAACATTAACGGTAAACAATTATTTCGTGTATTCGTCGCAGCGAGGAAAATCCGTTTCAGCGATGTAAGAAAGTACAAGTACGCTGATAAGAGAAGACAGCCTGGAGCGAGGTTCGTTAATGTATAAGTTCAGCTCGTGCCGCGCGTTATTTTATAAAAATGTCTATTGTTCAAAAGCATCGTTGTTATGTAGACGCTAACATAGCTCCAAAGAAATACGGCAAATATTGGAATCCCTTTGCAAAACTATTTCATCGTAAGCTATAAAGAAAAAGGAACTCGTCGCGGCTCCCTTTGACTGATTAGTCTCCGAAAAGGGCGTAAAACATTGAGCCGCCCGCAAACAATCAGGGCTCCTATATACCGGGAGTCGCGCGTTGCGCACAATCAAGCGACCATCCCAAAACTCCCGACAAACCCAACCTCGACCCAAACCAGCTCGCATATCCTCTACCCGTGTTGCCGTGCAGTAGTAGAAGTCGCTACCTGGTCAGACGTATCTTGGCGGAGCCGCCGTCGCTCCATCTCTGGTCTTCCTCGGGCCAGATTTTGATTGCCTCTCCTCTGTGATTACAACCCTACGTGCAAACGAGCGCCCGCCCGGGTAACGATGCTGCACTTTGTCTGTCTGTCAGTCTGTCTGTCTGTGTGTGTGTGTGTGTGTGTGTGTGTGTGTTTGTGCAATGTGTGTAATTTTTCGTTTTCAAATCTGGGGAGAGAAAATCTTTCGGGGCGCGAAGATTGAAAGTAAATTGGTCATTGTGACGCCAGAGGTGGATTTAGGTATTCTGCGTGCTCAAGTAAATGACAAACGTGTACAGTAATAATAACAATTTTCGTACGCTAAAAATATCGTCCAGGTACAAATCTCAGCGGATCTTTAATGTACTTTATTCCAAATACTTTTACGATCACTTTTTTGAAAGGAATAAAAATTAAGTCACAGTAACTAGAAGCTGAAATATCTAAAATAAAACTTCTTTATTAAACTAGCAAAATTATAGACACATCCTTACGCGAAAACAAAATGAACAAAATTCCCTCGTAATTCCCTGTTTTCAAAGCTGCTCTGTTCCATAACAATTTAGTATTGAATATTCCCATACGTCGTGTCGAGTGTATAGTACTCTCTGTCTTTCTGTCTCTCTCTCTCTCTCTGTCTCTCTCCCAGGAACGCTTAGATAGGTTGAATTTACAGGGATTCCTAAGAACTTAGCCTTCGCGCGCCATCGCCCCAACTATCTTAACGAGACACGTTCTGACGTTAGCGCTCCGAAGCTCGGGGGGCTTAAACTCGTTTGCCTTTGGCGGCCAACGTAATGCTCACCTGTATCAGTGTGTGTGTGTGTGTGTGTGTCTCCCTATCTCTCTCTCTCGCTCTCTGTGTGTATCACGAGCACACGATGCTCGCCTCCTGCGCAATGTAAGCGTTGATAACGCGACATCAAGGCGAGCAAATATCGCAAGTTCTCGCTTTCGCCTTTATGGCAATCAGCGATTTATTTTGCTACCCCTGCTGTTGCTGATGCACAATCGATTCCCCACTCCTTTTGACCCATTAGCGCCCCTTAAGTTTCATTTTGGCTTGTTTGACGAGCGACGCGATCTTTGACTTTGGATTACTTTCAGGGCTTGCAATTGAAATTCGAACGATTGCATTTGGATAAATAAAGAAGATGGCTCTCTCGTTGCTCTCGACTCGTAAATTGTATAAAGCATCATTTATGCACCTGATGATTAATTTCATTGCTTTGCATTTTTAAACGTCATAAGCGGCACGTGTATAATTGACGATAACACTTGGATTTACAGTGGACTTTTGTTGAATTGGCATTTTCATTATAAAAGTCTTACGCGCTTAAATGAAATAATTTTTAAACCAGTGCAACGAATCCTTTGATAGAGAACCTGATGAAACATCCCGTGGGCTCGGAAATCATCCAACTCAAAGGCTCACCCACATACCACACAATCGTTTAATTTATCAACGACAAATTTCACTAAAACTTGGAAGCGTTAATCGCTCAAAAGGATCGATTCGCAGAAAAATAAGGCCAGTACTTTCGAGATCTGTAGAGATTTATTTCTAGCACAAGCGAGAAATCGTTCAAAAGGTTTTTTTCATTTCTGGCTATTTTCGTACAATTAACCAGCTAATCCTATTTTTAAAAAAATAGACTGATCAAACGGATTTGCGAAAAAAAGGAAAGGGTTTCTGTAAACTCTAATAAATGATCGATCGTATTGACTTAGCAAACGTTCATTTAACCTCATAATCTTCGCTCTTCTATCGCAAATAAAATAAACTCAATATTCGCGCAAACTCAATTTTTCGAAAAGCGTGAAAACACTTATATTTTAAATTTTATGCAGTAAAATTTCCATTCAATCGGGAAGTAAATGCTATAGAGATTCTTTTTATTCTGCCTCACAAAAATTTGTAGAAAAGATGTTTCAGGTAGGTAGAAATTGAAGTTTATGAGAAAAATATTGCTTCATAAGAATTATATTATATTCCCAACACAATTTTTAAACCGAACACCTACAAAAATTCGATTAATTTTAATAGGCTCTTTCAAATACGGAGTTCATTTTATGCTTTATTAAATTTCCAGACTATATATTATGCATCGTAAAGTCCGTATAAATTATTTAAAATAAATTGAAACTTTAATTTTTCCAATCAATGGACAAAATATAACGTTATAAAATAAGCCGATGTAAACCTGATAAAATTTTATAATTGCTGTGGCAAATAAAAGGTTCGATGAAAGCAGGTCAGACATAATATATATTGCGCAAAAGCTGCAGAACAAGAATTCCCATTCGCATAATGGAATAATAACGTTTCCCTTTTTTATGCGAATATATTTATTCCACATTTTACAATTCGGTTGGAAAATTTACCGAGTGCAAACGCGAATTATATACGTATATAGAATGATTTTCAAACTAAACGTTAATAATTGCCAAAAGTATTCCTTTGTGTTTACATTTGATGCTTTTATTAAATGTATAATATAAATTTTACTGTGGTTCGATAAATGTTTATTTTACGCTTTCAATTTTCTAATTAAAAATATTAATCAAAAAATATTCCTCCGTTTACTTTTAATCATCATATTGATATTTATCATCTCGAATAATATTTCACCAACGAATTAACATACCCGCGTCGACGATTCTTATTAAATTCCTTACCTCCGTTATAAAAAAGAGCTGTTGACATGCAACATAACTATATACAAAGCGCATTTCCTCCACCAAGATAGATCAACACAAAACTCTATCTTACAAGCTGCCTCGACACCAAAACAAACACACATCGTCCAACGTTGATCAAAAACTGCACCGCACGATATCCGCGTGTGTATATTGCGCAAGCACCTCGGCGATGCGCGCGTCACAGCCTAGGAAACACGCGAGCTTACGCGTGTACATAAGCGCGTCGAGATTATAGCCGCGATAATCTTGGCCTGTAGCAGCAGTAGCAACATAGGTATGTACAGAAGGTATAGCTGCGATCAACGAGTCGCTTATGTAAGAGAGTCTCCCGCGTGGACACGCGTCTAATCTCGTCGCGGGCATTATGAAGTCGAAAAGGCCGAGAGACTACAGCCTGCACACCTTTTGGCCCCCTTTTTCATTAACATCGAGAGAGCTGTGCTGTTAATTCGATCATACTCTCTCTCTCTCTCTCTCTCTCTCTCTCTCTCTCTCTGTCTGGTGCTGCTGCAGCGCAAGACAATTTTCAGCGTTAATCCGGTTACGCGACCTGCGCCCGTGGATGTATAAGCGCCAGTCCCTCGGCGCCCCTCTTTTTATTTCGTGATATTGGATTTTTGTTCGCTGCGACATTTTTCGCGGCATTAGGGGCTTCGGCATATATATAGGTAGTGTTTTTAGTTTAAGCTTGTCGTGCACGGTTAACGGCGATGGTATAGTTTGGGTGCCGCGTCGTGCAAGAGTTAGATTAAAACAAGCATTTTATATTTATGCAATTTAAAAAAAAAAGAAAAAAAAAGAGAATTCATTTTTCTTCGTTAGTCAGAAAAGAACGCGAGATTATATCGATCAAGGATAGGTATATCGAGTCACGCGGCGAGTGTATAAACTCTCGTAATTCGGCGATCTTCTGGTGCTTGCGACACTCGTTGTCGTTCAAGAGCAACTGCTCGGAAGGAAAGCCACTTTCGATCCGCTGCAGCAGCTCCAGCAGTAGCTTCGGGATCGGAGAGAGGCAAGCCACACGGGGCGACCCCGAATCTAATCTACATCGCGAGAGAGAGAGAGAGAGAGAGAGAGAGAGAGAGAGAGAGAGAGCGGCAGCCGGGGAGCGGCCATCATTCACGGATCTGTCCTCCGAGACAATCAGATCAGCGCTGCGTTTCTCTGTCTGTCTGTGTGTGTGTGTGTGTGTGTATATACACGTGCGATAGCTACAAGGATTATTCTCATGGAAATAAATTGGATTTCGCCGCTTCTCTGTTTATTTCTAATAAATGGATATATGCGTACCGCAAACATTAGTTGCGACGCGCGACGCTCCCAATTATTAATTACGTTAAAACATTATCGTCATTGCGATTAATAGTAATATGTACCTTAATATATCGAGATCTTGATAATACCGCGGAACGGCAATAGTTTATATCTGGCCGTGGAATACATCTTTTTATTGGACGCTCAATTTTATCTTTGGCGACTGTCATTTTTTTCCCCGACATTCCTTTGTAGAGCCATTTCTTCGGCGCATTTCCAAAGTTTGTTCGACCGATCGATGAATTCTCACGGCTCGAGTAGCATTTTGAACGAGAATTCCGCAGACATCCAACAAGTAGCCCGGGCCCGCCGAAGCTTCATCTCCAGCTGCGGTCTTTTGCGTGGAATACAGTTGAAGACGTTTGTGCTTATTGCGGGAGGACGAGACACCGCGAACTGCGACTTGCCAACCCCTGAATTTGTTTCAATTTTCAAAAAGGGCCAGAACAATTTATTTGCCGGTAAATTGAGCAAAGGAGAGAGCGGAGATTGGGATTGGGAGCGAAGGGAATTTCGATTGATGAAAGTAGGTCACACGATTGTTTATTGCGAAATGAGCGGAAAGTAAAAATTCCAACGGATATAATATGAAACTTTCACTACTATAAGGAAAGTATCGCGGTTGCGCAAACTGTCGAACTTCCGAAATTTGCGTTGCTTTCGAGAAAACAGACCGAAACTCAATCATCGTCCTAATGAATACAAACTCGTCGGCAGAAAATCCCTATGCAAATACCCGAAAAAAAAAAGATTGGTCATTCTTTCTGGGTAATAACGAAAAATATTCGTCCGCCAACATCGTACAAAATCCACATAGCGCGAAACAAAAAAAAAAGGCGCGAGTAAATCAATGGCAAAAAGGAGCGAATGAATGAATAAAAATTGAATCTATGTACAAGTGAATTTTCACGCTGGACGAGTTCATCGTATTTTTCGGGTGACGGCGCCGGTCCTTTTTATTTTTTTGGCTGGTCGCCAGGCGCGAGAGAGATAGAAAGGGAGACAGAGCAAGTAAAAAGCCGTCGGCCCGTTTTCGGAGGCGAACGATTAACAAAAGCTCGTCGGGTCCGCAAGCCTCGTCGGCCGAATAAACAAAATCATGGCCGTGCGACGCTTGAACAAGCCGCGAATAAATAATGAGACGAGGCGGGCGCGTAAAAAGCCATTCATCGACTCTCTCGCTCTCTTGAGAGAGAGAGCCCATAGTTTTATTATCGCGGGCGCGTGACTTTGTACACATAACCGTCCTTTTTTTTATCGCTGGAACTCGCACTCCGTGTTTTTTGTGCTTTATCGAGCGATCTACTCTCTCTCTCTCTCTCTCTCTCACACTCTGTAAATTGATATGTGCGAGATGGAAGGTATATGACGAGGGAGTGGCTTCTTGACATTGGTCGATAATGTATTCTAATAAGTGGAGATTTAGATCTCGGCGAAAATAGACTCCGATATACGATGCGAAAGTGCAGGTGGTCTAGAATTTTTGGTAAACAATCGGCTAATAAAGGCTCACGTGCTTGACTAATGCTTCGCAAGCTAAAAGTCATTAGATCGGAATCATATCTCTCGCTTTTTATCAATTTTTCCAATAAAACTACCTGGATACCGTTTAGAACCAAATTAAAGCGAAGAGCGAACCCGCGAACATTAACATGGTTTGGAAAGTACAAGTAGAATTTACGTTTATTACGTGGGAGGTATAAAAAAAAGTTTTCATAACGCGAAAGTTTTGCGTAGCAAACATTCTAGCCGCGCGTTGAAACAAAAGAGAAAAAGGAAAGAAAAAACAGTTTCGGACATATTTAGACAACAGTTGAACAATTCCGGACTAACGATAATGAACTGAATGGCTGAGCAAAAATAATGTTGTCACTTCTCGTAAGCATATTTTAATCTTGCACTCCTCACAGCCTCCCCGTATACCATTCCAGCCTCGTAATTTCTCATTTCTGATTTACAGGGCTTAATTGACCTACTTTGGATGAGAAATAAGAAAAAAAAAGAGCCTCGACAGAAAAGATAAACAGAAGCGTTACCGCGACGCGCGCTGCGAGTGCGCTTATACTTTTTCATTATAGGATCAGCGACGATCGGAAACGCGTTTCACGCACAATCGTATCGTATAGCTTATTTTCGTGGACCAGTATGCGATACTCGATATTGATACTTTTATTGGTCGTCGTTCTTATGTTAAAACTTACTACAAAACTACAGTCGCTTAGGTAATTTGTCTCAATATTTGAGTAAAAAAAAAAAAATTAAAATCATTTTTTATTTAACGATAGCATTAGCCAACATTAATTTTATTACTGCATCAACTAAATCTCACATGTGTGACTTTGGCTTTCAAGTCAAACGAATAGTAAAAGACGGAACTATTCTTTGCCGAATAAAGACTACAACAGCAGAGCGACAAAGGGGAAAACAACACGCTTTTCCTCTCTGCAGATGAAAAGAACAAGTGTATACGCACAAACAGAGGCGAGAGAGAGAGAGAGAGAGACGTTATTACGAATCGCAGCACGAAACGAGATTTTTCATGATTCCCAGGGACGCGATATTACCACCTTCTTTTCTCTCGGCGCGCCTCGTCAGTAGCAGCTTCAGCTTCTCGCTCTTTCTCTCTCTCTCATCGAGATCGATCGCAATTTCCCACCAGCCGAGCCCTTCGCTGCCCATGTACTTTCTTCTTCTTCTCCTCTCTTCCTCTTCTTCCGCGTTGCGCGCGACTCCTTTGCGTTTTTAATGAGACCTCAGTACTCACCACAATTACGCTCATTAAGAAAAATTCCGGTCGACGTGTGATGTGTGCCAGAGATCGCGCTTCTTCGCGAGGATTCGTATTTCTCGGCTGAGGATCGTTTATTATGCGCGAGTCTCTCATTAGCGGGCCTGATTCATTTGTAATTATATATCGTCGCTCTTGTGTGTCTGTGTGCGCGCGATTCTTTTGCCACTCGTGCGTCTCTCTGTGTCGTGTGTTGGAATTTTCCCGCATGTATTCACATCGACCAAAGTCGGCGAGTTCGTCGAACGATTACTTTGTTCCCTAAATGTCGAATATTTTAATTGAATTTCGTGAAAGTCCTAGAAAGCTGAAGGTCGGAGTCTCGGGTACGAAGATGTACATAGAATAAAATTCGTTCGATGGGGATTTGGTATCATAATGAATCATCGCAATACTTGCTGCTGGGCTACTGCACGAAATGTGGGCGTATATTAGGTATAATGTATACGGAGCGGGTCCGTTTGCCGTTAGTACAGCCACGTACACCCACGTTTTATGCGATACCCCTGACTTTGAGTGTCGTAATGATTCATTATGATGGCGGGAACACCGGACAGCGAGTGTTATTTTTTTTTTACGGTGGAAGCATCTGCGGTATTTCATGTTCTCTAGACAATTCATACCTCTGACAATTGTTGCGGTGCGGCCTTTCAAGAAAGTGATAAGCTAGAAAACTTGAATTATTTAAATTTTTACCCATACTTTTAGCGTATTGTAATGGGAAATTCAGGATAATAATGCATGTCGTCTGACTCAACTCTATATCGACCTTCTATATAAGTATACTTTTTTTATGTTAATTCATTAATCTTATCGAAAAATGTCTTGCTTTTGTCGTGCTCAAAGAACTGATTTCTTTACAAAGAAAATTCTTTATACCGTAATTTATCATAATGGCGTACTTTACTATAAAGATCTCCATTGTCAGGAGAATTTTTTATGTCCATAGGCAGCTCGTGCTTTCAATCATACTTAAGTAATGATTATTAAAATATCAGAATATTGTCATGAGATATTACAGCAAAAATTTTTAAAGGATCAACGATGCAATTCTTTTTAACAATTTTAAAGTGGGATACTGTAGGTAAGATAAAAAACGAAGAAATGCAACGGAGCAAGAATTAAATGAATATAAAGGCGTAAAAATTTTTTAGTTGAATTATACGAGACCTATTATTGAGATTTTAGCGTATAATTAGTTGAAAACACGTAAAGGTGAGTTTAAGAAATGAAGGGAATAATTTTTTCATATCCCGCTGTTTTCCGATAATTTATTGTTTGGCTAATTAGGGTCCGTGTGCAAATTTTCAATTAAAAGATACAAATGGCCGTGCGGTAATTAACCAAAGTGCACACACCAATTTTTCATTTCAATTAACTATATTTCATTAATCATTGGCAATTCATTCGTAGCCGAGGAAAAACATATCCCTCCGCTATTATTTTCAATGTAGCCATAGATTTATTTTTATACAATAAACGAAAATTCGTTGTCCACGTGTTCGCGAGCTGTTCTACTTAACAGAAAATATATAGGTAGGCGCTCTCGCATTCATTAATCAGTCATATTATAGCAGGAAAAGTTTCGGAGAGAATTCATCAAAAGCCAGCCGGGAATATTGTCATTAACAGCATCAGGCAAAAACCCAATTGCTCGGAAAAGGAGAAATTGAAAGGACTCGAAATTTTGCGTGCGCAGGACGAGGGAAAAAGCCGAGCGGAACAAGTTGGCCGTGGGGGTTAAGCAGCAGCTCCACCAACAGCAACAGCAGCAGAGGCGGAGGCTCATTAATTAGATTTGCGAAATCGAGCCCCGGTCACTCTATTAAAACTATTAATGAGTTTCGCTCTCCCGTGTCGCCATTCATTTTGGCCCGGCGCGATTAGTGAGCTGCGACGCTTACGCTGCATTCGTGAATTTTTCGGGGACGAGCAATTCTAAATTTTCAGTGTAATTATTGATAATAATTGTTCAACTGGTGAACAAGTATTTGGTCGATAATTGGGTTGTGACCATGTTTTAGATCGCATTTGATCTACAGTACGTTGATTACAGAATGAAGCTGATCATTACTTCAATTTGTGTAATTTCAATGATATCCTTGTGATTAATTAATTTTGCGATATGAAATACGCACATTTGTTTATTTTAATTAATTCAGTTATCAAATTACGATAATAACACCGTGCTTGCATTCGCATAAAATTATTTATGTTATTTAAATTAAATTACAGATAAATTTATAAGTTGAGATAATGTTTATTATTTCCTCGTCTTTTTTTCAGGCTTTGTTTTCATTTCATTTCCGTTGATATTAAAATTACACAGTGCGATTATAATGTCATATCTTTCAGTATTATTATTGCGCAAGTTTCAATTAATATTAATCCATGTATATACGATACACAATTTCTAATTTTTTCTTGTTACAAATACAAAAATCGACGATTTTTCAAATAAAAAGCTTCATAAGATTCAAACTAAAACAAAAAATTACTCTGCTCTTATTGCATAAAATCGCACTTCCGAAAATGAGAGCGCACTTTTTTCTCTTTAAAATTCAAGTGTAAAATTAGCATTTAGCAAAAATTCAAAGTGCCGATAAATTGAAAATTATTAACTAATACGCTTCGGATCGGAATATTCCACGAGCTCAATCCACTTACACTTACAACTAGAGGCCATTTTCATCTATAAAAGCTTAACGGGAAATTACCCTGTTAAACTTAACGACTTCGGCCGTGGCCCAACCAAAAAGAGGTAAAAATTAAAAGTCACGCGGACACGTGTGTATGTATGTGTAAGAACATGTAAAATCGACTAGAAAATCGCGAAAGATCCTTTACCGTCTGCCGAGAAAAGTTGCTTCTCATTCTGCTTCATTACCTTTTTTTCTCCCTACTTGGGGGATTTCACGTTGAATTTAAAATCGCTGAAACTTTATTGAACGATAGTTAGTATTATCATGGGAAGCAGTAATTTTACAGCCTTGAAACGAAAGCTACTTGCATTTCTGCTATAAAAAAAATGAAGTTCTCCTGAATCTCAGCTATTGGAATATAACCGGAATTTCCGATGTTCACGAAAAATCAATACGCGTACTCCGGCAATCAATTACACCCATTTGGCAAAGTTTAAGCGATCATTTTGAGTTTTTTAACTGGACGTTTGACGGAAAATAGGCTTTGCCACGCGCGCGCACGCGCACATAGGCAAACACTTGAGAACACGGGCTTGATTAATCGTCGCAAAAAAAAGTAAAAAAAAAAGGACCAAGAGAGACAGAGAGGAGGATAATAAAACCGAAGGGTCGGGAATGATTTGGTGCTAGGGTGCGCCGAGAGCTTGGAAGAAGAGAGAGAGAGGAAGTAAAGGGCCGAGCGGGGAAGGAGGGAAATCGCGGAAAAAGAAGCTTTTCGAACTTTGTCTCGTGGAATTCCGTGCGAGAAAGTCGAGTCTTTTCTACTTCTTCCTCCTCCCGCTACTTCTTCTACTCCATTTTCCCGCTTTTTTTTTCGGCCGAGAGAATAAAGAGAATATATTCCGCTGAAACATTCGCGAATTCACGGTTATGAAGAAGCAAAAAAAAAGAAAAAAGAAAAAGCGCGCGCGCGGGGCTAAGTAGGTTGTTGTCTTTTTGTGTTATTCTCGCTCTTTGCTTATATAATAAGGAAGAGTGGGAAGTGAAAAGTTAGGATTTAGTTTACTCCCTCACCCTCTGCGAAACTTGAAGCTCCGCGATGTAAATACTTTTTTAATAATAGCCACTATATTTTAAGCAAGGACTCGCGCGCAACAAACAACTATTTTTTTTTACTTAAGCTTTTTTTCCTTTAAGAATATAAATACCTCTTAAGATTAGATTTTTCTTTTTTCAAATTGATAGATATAGAGTCACGCCTGTAAAAGTATGCTTTAAAAGTTCGTCAACCGTCTTTTATCCCAGGCATTAAAAAACACGTCACATAGTTTAATTATTCTCGCGAAAGAATTCGCAGTAAAAGGTATCCACTTAAAAAGAAGATAAAAAGACCATTTGACCCTCGAGTAGAGCTTGCGCGAGCGCGACACACCTTCTTGCGCGCACTTTGCGAGATTTTGCGAAATTGCAAAGTCTTCTTATCGCAGTCTGAATAATTTTCGTACTCGTAGTATGTAAACATTCTAATTGTGATTAATCCACGGACTTTGAATACAAGTTTTCAAAGTACGCGAAATTTCCGCGAACAACGCGAACAAAATGTTTTACAACTTTTACGATTCCTAATTAATTATTTTAATTGATCCATTTTCTTTTTCTAGCAACTTTTAGGATGGACACTAAATTATTCATAATAATTGATTTGTATGTGTTTTTCATTTGTGCCAACGATAATATATAGCACATTAACATAAAGCTTATTTTTCTCCCTTTATTTAGCTTTAATGAGAATAATGAAGAGTTATAGCCTCAACTTTACGAGCTTAATATTATAATTAAATAACGTGAGATAACGCATACGTGTAAACGCTATAAGTAGGCCAGGTTACAATCGCACGTAATACATGCATATATATGTATCCATCAAAGAAGCGCTCGCGTATTAAATCTTATGAAATTAATCGTGAGAAAAATTATTTTAATGAATCATCGGAAATAGAATAAAAGTCGCGCGAATCCGCATTTTAAATCCATTATTAAAAAAAAAAAAAAAAAAAAAAAAGCAGCCGCAACTCAGCCGGCAAAGTCGTTTTTATTACTTCGTATGCACGTACAGTCGTGGCTGCGGAGAATTGTGACAAATTTTTTAGCCTCGGAGGCGTTGAAAGACTATTTTTTTTTCTTTTTCGCGGGGGAGACGATGCGACAGCCTCGCATAAAGAGCAAGAGAAGAGGATCAGCCAAATCAGGCAAAAGTCGCACTTTCACATCCGAGAATTCCGCCGCGTCTATTCGGCCGTATGAAAAGGTTGAGAGAGAGATAGATAGAGAGAGAGAATAGTTACACTCCTCCGTTTCTCTTCTTTTTTCCACATCGCGAGAGATACGTAAGCGAGGAGGAATATGATGAATGAAACCCGGGCCGCACACACATACACATACACACGTACACACACGTATTCCACAGTGTGTCGTCGTCGAGGCTATTGTCGGCGTTGCGCAAACACACCTATAAATATACATACCTACATATCTAACCGCTGATCTCGTTCTTACTTCTGGTCTACGTATACACGCGACTCTCCTTTTGTGTCCTTAAGTAGATGTATGCTTAGACTCCGTTTTTTTTTCTTTTTTTTTTTTGTTAAATAAATTTGAATTCTTCGTAAAGGTATTTCGCGCGGGATCGATGCGACGTAGTTACGCTAAATTGCGTAGTATATTTCGAGATGGAAAAGTTTGCTGGAATGTTTTTCGTTGCTGATGCTCATTACAAGAAGCGAACTTTCCCGTAAATGTATTTACCCTTGGAAAAATGAAGTTTGCGCGCGCGCGCCGAAGTCGATTGAAACTTCGGGGGCGCGGATGGGAAGTGCGCAAATTACAAGAGTCCCAACATTTGAATGAAACGCGTGAAAATAACTGAAACGAACCGTATCTTTCCTCTCTGAAACAAAAAAGACAAAAAATCCAATCCGAAACGAAATTATTTGCGTAAACACAGGCGTAATCCGCAGGAAAAACAAAGGCATTCCCGAACTCTCGAGCCTTAGATTCCGTGGTGTTAAAAAGAATTTGAGCGCGCGTATCTCGCTAAGGGCCCGTCCTTTCGACATTTAAAAAGGACGTCGATAGAGCAAGAGAGAGAGCGAGAAAAAAACAAACAGAGGGTCAGAGGATAAAAAAAAAGAATATCTCTCGATCCTAGCGGCTGCTCGGTAGGTGAGCCGCTGTTCGTAGCAAAATCGATGAAAACCAATCAAACTCCCGTTATACTCCGCAGCTGGTCAGCTTATCCGCGAGGGCAGCAGCAGCAGTTCGCAGTGCGTCGGGGTGTCCAACTCAGTGTCGAGATAGAAAGAGAATCGAGCGAGCTTTTAACGTCTCGTTACTCGTTGTTAGAGAGAGAGAGAGGGGGGGGGGGAGGAAAAAGTCGTCTGTATAGTTTCGTGGACAGAATGTAATCAGAGCCGGAGCTGCGTCGCACTATACAGGAACAATATTTCGTTATACGAGAACCGCCACCGCGCGCGATATTCGCTCTATCTCGTGATTATATAAGTTTTATACGCGACGATCGCTGGACGAACTTTCCGCGCGGGAAGAAGCGCTGAGTTGTGCAGCTTTTCTGAAATCGACACGGCGACGCGAACGCGTCCTTGGTCGAGAAATTGTCTCTAAGTTGTATAGCGAAGACGTTTGGATGCTGTTAAATCGCTTGGAATCGCGATAAAAGGGGCTTCGGTCGCGACTTGTAATTATTACATTGTATTATACCGTGTTTCTTTTTTTTTTTCTTCTTTTTTTGTCCATTTACGAAAGTACGTGGATAATAATAATGGTGCAGTCTAAGCACTTAATTCGTTGTAATAATTTATAAACGAGA
>UELV01098141.1:0-2500 GCA_900490015.1 Megastigmus stigmatizans | reverse complement strand
AAACTGGTGCGTTTAGTTCGACTTTTGATATTTTAAATTCTCTTGGCTGTGCTAAGAAAAGTAAGAAAGTCACGAGTAAGTTGTATGCAAAAAAGATCAAAAATACAAGATAAATCACGGCACAGGCTGTTAACGCACTTCGATAATATAACAAAAAAGCTCTTATTTGAACCAGCGGTTAACCTTTCAGTTTAAAGTAAACTAAAGTCTCGGCCGCATACCATTGTCGTCTTCCCAACAAAAGCACGACACGTGCAGCACAAACTCCGTTTCTCTCTCTCTCTTTCTGTGTTTAGCGTATATTAAAGAGAGGGACGAAAAAAGAGGGAGAGAGAGAGAGAGAGAGAGAGAGAGAGAGAGAGCTGGAGAAAACTCGGGTAGAACTCGTTTCCCCGTAGCAGCAACAGCTCGTTATCTCTCGCGGCTGACTCCAAGCGGAAGATCGAAAGGTTAATGGAGAGAGACGAGCGATGGATCATGGTCTGTCGAACACGTATATACACATATACACGCAGAAGAGAGAGAGAGAGAGAGGAAGCAAAAGATTTTCGCTCTCGTCGAAATACACTGTATACTACTTTCCTACCTTTTGTCTCATCGGGGATACCGTGTGCTCTCAGAGACTCCCAAGGTCACGCCGTTAAAGACGAAGTTATATACCCTCGAGCTGTGCATGTGTGTGTCGCCAACGGCACGTGCAAATTTTCGCTACGAACCCATCGAAATTCCTGGTAGAAGACGATCATTCGCTCTTATATACTCTCGCTTATTTCGGTAAATTTTCTGCTTCTTCCGCGTGTCTAGTTGTTTTAGGCCCAGGGAAAGAGACCAAATATACTTGTAGAAACCAGGATGCTTAGGAATTTACTCTTTCTTACTCTTTCTCTCTCTCTCTCCCTCTCTCTTTCTCTCTCTCTCTCTCCCTCTCTTTCTCTCTCTGTTTTTTCCTCTGTTTCATTTTGTAACTTTTTTGGGGATACTTGGCGAAGTAGACGTGACTCGCATCGGACCGTCTCTTGGCTTCGGCATCTCAGATTGATGGAACTTGGATGCGCGACGCGTTTTTTGTTGTCCGTCCCGCAGAACCGTCTCTTTTGTGCGACTAGAGGAGCGAGAATTTCTTTTTTTCTGTAAGCTAGAGGTGTGAAAGTAATCATTTGGTGATATATGAGTCTCGCCCTTCAATTTACGAAAACCACGGAATTTGTACCAACGAAAAAAAACATGTACTTTCGAGAAAATCACGTCATCTTAAAAATGATTAGATTTATGAAAATCACGTGCTTTTTTTCTAACAAAAGAGTTGCATAATTTCTAATAATCATGTCAATCTAAGAAGTTATACTGTGCCAATTTTTGTACGATTTGTTCTGCCGGTAACTGGTGTACTTAATTCAAACTCTTTAAAATATCACAGTATAGCTAATCTCTATTAAATTATTAAGTGACTGTATATTTTACATTTTTACTGTCCAAGAGATAAAAAAGGTTCTTAAAACAAAAATTCATCGAAATGACCTCATCCGGTCATGAAAAATTCTCCACTTTAAATCCTCAGCAGGCAAAAGTGAATCAATGTGTATACTCGGCGTTGTTTATCGAACCGTCGATAGAAATCGGGGAATCCCCGATTGGGAAAATGAGAATTGGCATTGTGGGCGTCGCCAAATTGACTGTCACCGCGACGTATATAATCGCATTTTTAAAAGTAAATCGAATAGTTTCGGTAATAAAATATAGAGAAGGACGCGGGAAGAAATGAGGCTTTTATTCTTCCCCGGACGATATATATATATACGGAAAGATCTGACCGGGGGGAGCACTTTAAAAGTTTGCGACATAATGAGGTGGAGGGTCAGCAGCAGCAGCAGCAGCAGCAGCAGCAGCTCGAGTGGGACAACTTGAGATGTGTATCGGGAAAAGATGCGAGCGGACACGAGGCGAGTATTGATCGCAATCTCTCTTTCTCTCGTCTCTACTTCGTCTCGCTTCTTTACATCATTCCGATATCTCGAGGTCATGAAATTTACTTGATGAGAGATCCGCGAGATTTTAAAGTGAGAGGAGATTCGCTCGTAGAGTTTTTCCGAAAGGACTTCCCGAAAGAATCCTTCCAAGTTGAGTAATCTTTCTAGTATATCAACAGTTTCATTCGAAATTTATTTTTTGCTACGTTTTTTTCTGAATCAATATTTTTTTTATTTATCTCAACAAACAAATGCATTTTCATGTATTAATTACGACGATCCATGTCTCCTCATAACGAAAACCTGTTGGAAACGAAAACAAATACAAGGATTTTCGCACGCGACTCGCTCCAAGTGATAAATACACGGAGAGAAAAAAAACGCCAGATATACTGGGGCCTCACGTAGGTTTTACATTAGTTGCTCAAGTAAAGGCTCTTCAGTAACATTAACGTTCTACTCAAGTAACGTTAACATGAGCGTATGATGTAAGATTTACGGCATGATCGCCAAGTAGAGTATACGTAAGAGTT
>UELV01098138.1:0-18108 GCA_900490015.1 Megastigmus stigmatizans | reverse complement strand
TTCTACGAGGAGATACAGATGGCACCGCAAACTAACTTTTTTTCGAGGCGTTTCCGTAGATTTGCTGTCAACGGCTGAATTATCAATATTTTTATATGAAAATTTTTTAAAATATACTAAAAATGTTACTTTATTATGTACCGCTTACCGAAATAAATTTACTTTAACCGTTTTCTCTAAAAAAATTCTGAAAAAAATGCTTTTTTTTGGCCGAATTAACCATAACCCCTCCTTAAGGCGCCATAACGGTTTCAATTATAGATTTTTACATAGTACTTTTCGTTTCGATTAGTCAATTTTTAAATTGCTGTGAGACTATTGGAGCAAAAATGCAGTCCTTGTGATACCTATAACGAATATGCCTCTAGTCGAAAAGTTAAAAAAAAAAAAAAAAAAAAAACTAGAATATTCAATATAAGGAACGAAAAATAGTTCATTGTCGACATTGCAAATGTGACTGGAATATACAGCTGACAGCATAGCCTATCCTAAAAGGGGTGAATTACTATTTTAGCTATAGATTCCGTCTTTATCACCAAGTGCATATTAAATATAATATTGTCACTCTGAAAACTTGTGCTTTGAGTTGATGATAGAGAATAAAATTCTTTGAAACTGCCAGGCCGGTAAGTCAGACACCGATTGGTATATTTCATCCCCTTAGTAGCGCTGATTGAAATTGAGAGTCGAGTTTTAACGAAAGCAAACGAGCTTCTAAGGACGTTTGCATAAGGATATGTGTATCGCTTTTCATCATAAGATATTTATCAATATAAATGTAAATAAAATTAAAATACTACAAATAATATTTTGAAGTCGTTACTCAATTCGACATATGGACCGGGAGAGAAAATGTTGAAGACTGCATCGGGAAATCTTTGACGGATAAGCGATACCCTAATAGCGCTATACATACACCCTGAAATATTTATATTCAGTCTCATGCAATTCATAATTGAAAACCATAGCATATTTATTAGTCCGATAAAGCGCTTTTTCTTATAAAGTATAAAAAGGTATTGAATAGCAGGAAGCACTATCTCGGTTGATTGAGTCATTTTAGCGGCATAAGCCGTCAACTAGGTAGCTTGATAATTTTAGCAGCCGTAGTTACCCAGACATTCGATGATCCCCATCAAGTTGCTGATCCAATTAATACCCGCAGGGCTCCCCTACCGCACAATGAAGTCATGACTCTCACATGGTCTTACTTATATAGTTATTTCATAAATCCGTTTGCACGCGCTCTATAACACTGTAAAATTCTAAAATTCCTTGCAATATTATATGTATTATATCTGCGTTATAACTGCGTTATAATAATATTGATAAGTTCGTTTTATATAAGTTTTACGAAATGAATACAGTGGAGAAACTGCTTTTTCATTTAATTGTACATATAGTTGATAGAAAATCGGACGGACAAACCGAAGTTATGGCATTATTCATGTTAATATATGTCTCTGTATAATAAGAAAGTAACGTAATGTATAAATGTTAATAACCTTTCAATTACTATGAAGAAAATAAAAATAAGTCCATTTTTTTTCTTTTAAGTACTTAGTGCTTCACACAAAAATGAGAATTTACCTTTTTTATGAAGTTCCTTATTGAATAGTTTAAGATGTCGGATTTCACAATAAATGTCTGCAATATATAAGTCATTAATGTAGGGATCCCAATATAATCAAAATATTACAACAATAAAAATGTATAAAACTAATTTTAGCTTAAAGAATTTATAAAATCTTAACGTTTATAAAAAAAATAAAAGACTTTATAATACTAGGTATGCATATTTCAAATACGCGTACCATTTTTTATGTATTTATTATCTATTATTACGTAAAATTTCGAGTCAATTATGCTTTGATAACATTTAAAAAAAAAATTGATATGAAAATCCTGGTCACATTTTTACAGATATTGAATCTTTATTTGTTGGTAGATATCACCTACTTTTTTTTGAGTATCCGAGATATACCAATTTAAAGTCTTTTAAACATTCAATGCTGCATAACGGGTATAACTGTTGGCTTAATTTATTTGCACTGGAGATCTGTTTTCGAAATTTAAATTCGCATATCTCCGAGTCAAAAACCCTACTAAATCATTGAAAATGGATTTTGATCGCGACAACGAGTAGTATGTAAATAATACCACTTACCAAAATAAACACAAAATTTTTTTAGTTTGTGAATATATATATACCTCGGAATTGTTCAGTCCCACCGCGTAAGATTCAGATTATAGTACACGATACTTTTTTAATATTGTGTGTTTATGTATTGATAAAAATAGGGCAGATCTTTTTGGGGTTGGCATAATTTAAAGTATTTTGATTTCCTCATAAAAGAAGCTTAATTGTGATGATGAAAAAAAAATTTTTTTGAAAAATGTTACATCAATATATTTTAAATGTTTCTGCATAAAACAGTGATTTTTCCTGTGTGTATGTATATCTGTGTGTGGGTTTATGCGTGTGTGCGTGTGTATTTTCAGGAATAACAACCGATTTTGATGTTTTAGGATTCAAATATTTTGTTTTTCTTGGTGTATGACTGCTAAAAACTAACAATTTTAAATTTTCCGCCATACATTTTACCGACCGAGAAGTAAGTAATTCGTATTAATTAAAACAAAATTTGAATTGTGCAAATCCCGAATATAGGTGCACTTCGCCTATAAATTATCTATCATCTGATAAACTTTCAAGTAAATATTTCATTGAAACCTTCAAAAATTCTTGTTTTAAAATGATTGAATTTTTTAAAACAGTTTAGTGGTAACGGTAGGCCTTCGACACTCCCTAGAAATTTCATATAAGAAGTATCTTTAATTTTCTTATATGTGATTGTTATTTCGTCAATTCAAATATAAATTAAAGATATTATTTGAGTTTTGTTGTTTTTTCCAATTTTTTATAATTGCTAATAGGAAGGGTTTAGCCGATTTTTCTGCCTAGAATATTATTTAAGCAATTTTAAACTAAAGTATTTAATCCCCTTAGTGACTATCTGTTTATCAGCTATTTAGAAATGTAGAAATCGAAGAATCGATAACTCGATTAAACCTAAAATTATGCATTTTGATCATGTCTGTTGATATCATTCATTATGACTCATTGAATGCTCATATTCAGGAACGTATGTACTGCTGCCACATGCACATACGAAGGCACGTATTCGAGTATATTATATACTCCCAATATTATGTTATATACTCCCAATATTTATATATATCTTGATGCTTCAAGTTTCTATAAAAGTCGTGAATTTGACAATAGAAATATGAATTACATTTTTGCAATAATGTATATTATTAACGTCCTAAGTAATGAACAGTATATATTAAAGGATGGTAATAATTAAGAGGGAACTGGAGGTAGTATTTTAAAAGTTCATTAGCAAAAACCCTTTACATAGAGATGTTAGTATAAATGGGTATATTGAATTACAGAAATTAAATATTAAGAAATTAAAATAACAGATGTATATATAATTAAGATAATATCCAATTACTTTTGGGAAATTGAATTTATCTTTAAATAGTCCCAACAATTAATTGAAAAATTAATATTCCCTATAAACTGTAAATTCGTATATTTTTGTGTTATCAATATTGGTATAGCGTACAAAATTTAATCAAGCAAATATGTTTTATATAATACATGTACAGTTGAGATTCGCTTATAGTGTTCAATTTGAAAGACGAATTTCTGTTTAAAATAGAACAAACATTCAACCATGTGAATAAATAGTCAATGGATACATAATCTTGTAAGACATCTTAACTAGGGAATTCCTATGTTTATGCAAGAGGTTCACGTCCAAGTTCGTGTTCTTAAAGCTAAGTACATACCATCATTAGAATCTTTGTTTTCGTATTATACTTATACCATAGTCAAAGAAATCTAGAAAGTGGCACCACATACTGTTGTTTATAACATACAAAACTATGTAAAAAAAATTGATCGACCGGCAAACTAAAGAATGAAAAGAGAATGATATCGTCATATCAAATATTTAGAAGTAGATACATACCGAGCCTAGAAGACATCAATTTAAGATATTAGCACTCCTGTGAACTTACAATAGATGCAATTCTGATGTAGAATTCTGATGCAAAAAAAGATAAATAAGGAATAAACTTTACTTAGTAGTCATAAATTGTATTTTTAACCATTTTGGTTAAAATATCATGTACTTACTCGAGTTACATACCTGTTCAGCAAAATAGTCTTTTTCGTGTTCTCACTGATGTCAATTATAGATAAATAACGAAAGTGTCATAGTAATGCATGAAAATAAAAGTAATCAACAGTGTGAGAGGGACTAATTATAAATACCTTTCCGCTAATTACATCATACCTGTATTTAATATATTCTTTTATTATTATAAGCCTTCTGGTATTTCTCAAAATTGGCCTCGTTTTATTTACACACAAGTAATTTTGCACTATATTCGACTTGAAAACAAATTGTACCTGCCTTCGCTAATAATGGAAACGACAATGAATAATGAACGAGCAAATATATTGCTTTAACAATATCAACTCGCCATTGATTCGATTCGTATCAGCGCATAGTTAAAATTAAAAAGAAAACTCGTCAAGCTGAAAACCCCCCGCATTCATTACGACATTAAACATTTCAGCGAATTCGCAATCCAACACAGCAACCCTCTAATTTACATCAATCCGGTAATTATATATTCAACGCATCGCATGCAGAGATGAGCGATGCTCTCATACCGCGACACACTACTATACTTACTCATATATATATATATATATATATATGTAACAATGAGAAGATTTTCGTTGTCGCCTGTGTGTTGCAGGATATATAAGGGAAGAGTGCTGTGTGCGGCATGAAACGCGCGCGGGCTTCTCCCTCCCTCTCGAGCGTGGATCCAGCGAACGCTGCCACACATATATAGACGTACACGCGCTCGCCTATGTGTAATATATATGTATAGGTGGGCCTCGCACCCGCGCGCATTCCCCAGCGATGCCAAGGATTTGTTTGACGTGTGAGACTAACGGGGCGCATGCGCTTCCCGCACACGCTCCTATACACGCGTATATACGTACACGCGGAAAATCTCGAGATTATCCGAATTCTCGGTAAAGGATGCTTCGGCCCGTAAACCTCGTATGACCTTTCGTGTACTCTATTGCATTGTGAAAAGGTAGCCTAATTTCTTTGTTAATTAAATGAAAGCGGTCCGAAGGTCTGCATTATTTCGATGCTGGTAAAGTTCTGAAAGTAGCAAAGTTAGCATTATTGTATACACAGAAATATGAGCATTCAAAGCCATTATTTGAAAGTTAAGATTTGAAATGTTGCAGGAGTTATTTAATATGATTGACGCTTGATTAGATAAAAGTTAAAACACGTGTATGTCATTGAAATTGTTTTTATTCATGTTGGTGACGAGCGTATGATTTACTCCTACAGTAGCTAGACAATTTATTTATAAATTGTAAAACTATTTCGATTTTTATCGCGGATTTTATTATTTTTAAATGCTCCGATATACGCATGCATATATCAATTTTATTCATTTCCCTTTTAGTGTACGTTCACGTATCGATATCCGCTGGCAGGAATACCAATTTGATTTTTTTTTTTATTCGATCGCTGTGCTGTGGAAATGCCAATTGTTTTCTGTTGGTTTGTGTTTTAACACGAATTGCTTTGGATATAGTTGAAAATAGAATATATATATATATTTGACCTATATCGATGACGAAATATCGCGTAAGCAATAGTAAACAATTCATTTATACGTGCAGTGTGTTTTTCTATTGCGTAAAAGTTCGCTTAGCTTACGTAGATTCTTCATATTTGCATAGCGACAAATAACACACAGTGGACCTAGCATTTATAGACATACAAGTATATATAGACATTCGGCTGACATTTTCGAGGGAAAAGAAAAAAAAATGTGATTATCGCGTCTGCAGTCCTGCGGGACGTGAATTTATACGTTATCCTAGAAAGTGGGCTTGGCCTGACCGGCTATGACGACACCTAATCTACTTAACAGTTTATGTTTGCTAATTTTTGTGGCCTAACAATTCTCCCACTCCTACGTCGACTCTTCCGCACTTACAAGGACGTCTATATTCGCCTTAAAACACTATACGCCGTCCCTTCCGAGAATGCTTGAAAAACGCTAGTTTTTGCGCTAGTCATAGCGTATTTGAAGTCTTAAGCGAAAAGTGCGGATATTGAATTAGTATTAAATGTGCGCATCCGTATTGTTTAATAATTATTTTTACTCAAATTTTTAATAAACGAAGGATATATACGTAACTTTTGTTGCATTATAATGCTATACGGTATACATCCATTCGTGAACATATTTAAAAAGAAAACGCAAACACTTAACAATGTAGTCTTAAAAAATATTTGTAATTCGAGTATATATACAGGTACACTTCTTTGTTTATTTAGATTTCGATCGTCAAGAATTAATGGTCAGTGGGTGAACCTTTGACTTGTGCAGTTGAAATAATGGAGTGCTTAAACGAGTTTTAAGCGTAAAAATAGGGTCGGTTCGAATGATTTCCGTCAAGTGAGCAAATGTGGATTCGTGATCAATGGTCGAGACATTTACTATGTACAAATAGTCGGTATTAATTGTGTCTTGAATCGTTGATCGTATTTCTATTTGCGTCCAAAGTTGTGCGTTTAATTTTAACCCAATCGATATTTTCTTGTATAAAAATGGTTATTTTAGAATAGATCAACCAGCGTGTGGACTAAATCATAAATTGTTGATAATTTTTGTAGAAAAGACATAAGTACTTGATGATTGCACTTATATAAGTATTTATTTTTAATAACATTAAAAATGATTTGAATACAAAACAAATAACGTTTAAAATTGAATTTTTACGTTAATATAATATTCTATACAACTTTCATAATTGTATTTATATATTTACAGTTATCTGAAACTAAATTTCGAATTATTAAATTATAAATTATGAAAACTTTGTTTTTATAAATAATTTTATTTAATGTTTTTAAAAGTTTTCAACTGTAAGTAGGTAATGAATCAATGACATTAATTTATTAGGACGTATTAATTAATTATAGGTATCAGTCATTGTACATTAGTTATTTTGTTTTAAATCTATTTTAAATCTATTATATAATTTTTTCGAATGATATATTATACTTATACCAGCTTATATCTGAAAAAACGGAAGTTTTAAAACTTAGCACGCACATATATTACGCACATGAATCATTTCACATGGGTGCAGAGACCCTAATACTGCAAACGCTTTACTTACATATGAAATAAGAAATGATAAAATAAAATGAATAAGTTTGGTAAAAACTTATAATATTATGCGCCATTCAAGATTCAAATATTTTACTCAGTTTGGGAGAGACGATATTTTGTAGTGCTGATATATTGTCACTTACGCGACTTCGCTGTTGCGTTCCCACGCGCAGCAATTTAAGGTAGTCTTAACCCTCGAAATCAAATAGGAATAGTATTATTCGATGCAAATTTATCTGGTTGAAATGAAATGTGTCAAAGCATACCAAATTAGGTTAAGATTGAACTAGATCTAAAAATCTTTTTCTAATTGTACTGAGTAAATTAAAAGGAAAAAAAGCCGATTTCTATACACGAATATAAAAGCCAAATTTTGTACAGTAAGGAAAATTTTCAAATATATGTAGGTTTATAATAAAAAACTCGGTAATATTGAATTTTCACGATTTGAAAAATACTGTAGTATAATAGTGCGTCGAGTCAAGTGCGTGTATTATACAAATGCTTGTACGCACTGTGTGACTGAACGTATAATATATGCTTGAACTATTGAGCTGTTCTTGGTGTATAGAACACATAATAGAATCATGTATTATTGATAGAATTTATAGGGCTTGCCAATATTATTCGATCCTATAATTTTTAAGACGCGTTTTTGTTTATGCAATATAATTAGAAAAACTAATATAGCAGTGCTGCGTTCTATTAAAAATTAATTATTCAGATAAATTAAAAAATAATTAATTTAGAATATTGGAACTTAAGAAATTGAATTTTTAAATTGTCTTTCACACTTAGAAGGTATATTACTTTGTATAATACGCTTACGGGTGTGAGTTTGTATCTTGTGATTATATATGCCTGTATCAAGAAAATCAGATGGAAATCATTTGACTCGCACCGCACTGTGACGTCAATTCATGGTACCAAATTTATATTTCCTCTTCTCAAGGAAGTTAAAAATAGGTTGTTTGAAACTTGTGATACAGCATAACATTTGTGCTTACGCATGTAACAAGACGTGGCATACTGTAAGGCGCATTTTATATGTATCTCTTTATTTATGCATCAAAACCACGAATACCGACTATGTTATTATGAGAATTTCATTCAATAAATTTATTTCACGTACATTATACAATAGTACGCACTGCTATGGAACTTACAATAAAAAATCTTCTTATTTTATAGTACTGTGAAGAAACATATATCTACATATATATTTATATCCATGCGAAGTAGTATTAGTCGGATATATGTCAGACGCGAGAAATCTCATATAAATAGGAATCAAACTTATAAATCAAATATAGCTATACGAACATCGATCCAAACTTACGAATGTATAGTATAGTATAAAATTTGTTAAATTGACAATTGTACTTATTTCTTTAATCGCTTCATCAATATAATTAGATTGGTTTGCAATTCTTGCCTAAATTAAAGTGTAAATTATGCTCATTTTTGTCTAAGAATGTAAACATTATTAGAAGAGAAACTTTTAAAATAACATCCTAATTTTGTTCGCATATATTTTGGTGATAACTTGCAATAAAGATTATATTAAAAGTTAATCTATATATATATATATATTTATAGAATACTGTTAGTTAATAGTTTAAGAAGGAATGGATCAAGTTACACGTAAATAATAATATATATCCACCAGGATATACATTACTAAATAATAGCAAAGAATTTGAAATTTATCAGACATCAATTTATAAAATATTCTTAAAATTTACACTTTGGCTAATCATCGTCGTCTAATTGATCTTTCGGTGTCAAAATGAACATGTAAAACGTTGCAGAAACGAATGAATGTGGATCTGAGACACATTTTTTTCAACTTTTTAAGAGCTCACGCAACTGAATTATAAGCACATTCATAAAATTAATATACCTATAACACGTAGATGGTCGTAAGCGGATCACAGTGTGCTGATCGTAATGATACATGAAACGTTGATTGCAATTGTATTTGCGTGCACATATATATATATATACGGGTCGAGCGCATCGATAATGCTGACAAAGTTAAAAATAAAGCGATTTGACGTGATTAAAGTTTATTAAATTGCCAATAACCCCAAATAACGTCCTTTAAATTAATTTTGTGATAAGATAATTAAATAAATTCGAAAACGAATAAGCTTTAGAGAATAGTACAGAACGGCCCCTAATATACGAGTGCATAGGTATTATTGTAAAGTAGTTTAAAAATACACTTTTATTTTTAGGAAACACGTTGAGAATCAATTGCTCGCAAGAAGCTTACGCTCTCCGTCGTGGCACAGTGGAAAATATTACGATCTAGGGATCTAGATCTACTGTATATTATATATAACGGTGAAATAGTAAATTTTTCGTTATACATCCCATGTTTTATTCACTGGGATAACAGCAATTCGCAGCAGCTTTCTTTTAATATCGCCTCACGATCCTGCAGCTTATATAAAAAGCTCCTTCGCACGTGTATGTGTGTGCATGTTTTATCCAAGTGCGCGATAAGACATTCGCCGCACACATTTCGGAGTTTAAATATACTTATATATATACGTAGATATATACGTATACGTGTATATATATATATATATATATACAGAGAGAGAAAGATCCGCCCGAGGCGCCGCGATAACATTTCCCGCGTCCCCCGCCACCCTGTGCACGTATGCCATATAGTATAGCCTCGCACCGGCGGAAAGGATCCGTCATAGGGGCAGGGATCCCCCGCTATACACATTGTATATATATAGATGGAGGGACGGCACGGATGGATTGGACTATCGCGGCGTTTACCTCGAGCGCTTAACCTTCGTCCACTCCTTCTCTCTCTCTCTCTCCTCCCTCTCTCTCTCTCGTGCGTTCGCGCAAAGCGGCCGCAGCAGCAACACATATCGCGATTAACACCTTCCACGCCCAAGCTGCTGCTGCTGCCGCTACTGCTCCAAGTATAGGTATTATATATAGGAGGGCGCGATCCCATGAAGGTATATATAAGTGGCTGGTTGGCTTGCTTGGTTGCTTGCGCGAGCTTCTGTGTGTGTATGTGTGCGTGTGGGCCTCGTGGGCGCGCACGAGGCGAGCGAGCCGCTACACTTTTCCTGGGGGAAATCTTTCTAACTACGCGCGCACGTTATTCGATCGATATATTGCGACTCCTTACGTGTTACTCTAGTTAGTGCGTCGATCTGCCCTCTCTGAAAGCTCTCTCCCTCTCTCTCGCACTCACTCTAGTTCCTCCATTGCACTGCCCGCCCTTTACCGCGATTCTCTCTTATATATATACTTATATGCTTCTTTGTCTTTCTGCCAAGGCGCGGACAGAGCTGAATGCTGATGCTTTCTTGTTGTTGTATATATATATATATAGGTTTTGGGAGGTACGTCACTGGCAAAGATCTGAGAAGGTGTTTGCTATTTTCTTTTTGTACTTTTGTCTGACCAGTTCCAGTAGGCGCTGAAAGAATGGACGAAACGACGTGCGGAATCATGGATGTGCTGCTTAAAATTCGGATAAAAACATCTAAAAGCAATGAGCAATATATTTTTATACAATGATATAATTATGATGAACGGGGGTCTGTGTAGGTGTACTAGGGTCACGATATTTTATTCTTAGAATTTGAAATTCTATATGGGAAGTCATGTGGTTACAATGCGAGTGCAAAAATTTCATCTACTAGCAGAATTTCAATGGTATTAACAATAGATTTTCACTATTAATTTTCAAAATCATTCTTTCTAATTTTGCATTTAACTTGAGATTTAAAAAAAGAAATTCTCTATATTTGCCTTGGAAATATAAAGGAAAATGTGTTTTTTGTTACCCGAGTAATTATTTTAATTTTGGAAAAGAAAATAACGCCCATACGGGTAGTATGAGGTCACGTTAATTTTAAATAAGATCCTTGGTAAAATGTACAAGGCCTTGAGAGATTATACGATGCTTATAAATTTTGGATTCACGCACTGGGGAGCGAAATCGTATGCAAGGGAAATCTTACATCGGATTTCCGAGAACTATGTGCACGGTATAGGTTTTGATTTACTTTACAAATATTATTCTTAAATTAAATGCACCTGTAGTTATGGTTATGGAAATAAAAGCTTTTGGCTGTATAGTAAACTTTATACACAAAAATATAACGTCATTAATTATAAAGATAATAAACTATTATTACTATATTTGAAATTCTATACGAACATCTTGGATCAAAATCAAAATGATAATCCTTTTCGATTACTTAGTAAATTCTTATTAATCAGTTGTACTCACAATGATTTTAGTACAGTTGTAAATGTTATACATAGTTTAATAATAATAAAGAAATAAATAAATAATAATTATGATATTTAACAAAAAATGAAAAGATTGACGAAAACTCTAGTTTAATGTTGTTATACTAATAAAGTTTAGAATGAAGGTAAACGAATGAGGGAAAATAATAATAATAATTATCTATTTTAAAAAAGTGACAGTAGAATGTTAACAATTAAAGGTAGTGTAAAAGTATTTTATTATTTACTTTTATTATTCAACAATATTAATGAGGTTTGGTAAAAAAGCATATTTGCCTGTTTTATACTTTTTTTGGAAAGGTTTTTTTTTATAGATTGCAGAAATTTTTGAGAATTGAAACACAATAACCAATAAACATAATTTTGATAATATTCAATCAATTATCAAGTATTATCAAGAATTAAATTTTTTTTTGGTAAATATTATAATAAATTTCATAGGAATACTTTACACAATATTTGTATTGCACAAGAAATATAAGAAATTTTTATTTAAGCATGATTTTAAATGTTTAAAACGTTACAACTCTAAAATTGACTAAAATGACTATAAATTAATTCAATGTAACTACTTCATCACAAACCTACCAAATTATATTAACAGATAAGTTAACCCATCAACGACCAAGAACCCGAATTTTCAACATTTTTTTCAAGGCCTTTTTTCAACTAAAAAAAAGGTTTGAATAAATTTGAAAAAGATCATATCCGACATATTTTGAGCTGTTCTTTCGAATGGTGATACCGATTTTTTGTTAAAATACTCCTGCAAAAAAATATGGCGTGTTTTTCACGAAAAAAATTTAAAAATGTGGAAATTTTCACCTTTATGAATTTTTTTCATAAGGAAAATGCAATGACAATAATTTAAAATACTGCAAAAAAGTACAATCGATGTTCAGATATTACGGGAAATTTTCTTTCATGATTCTAAAATATTAACCTCTTCAAAATGGCCATATTTCGCAAAATCCCAAAAGCTCAAAATTTAATAACCAATTTTTCAGACAACTTCTTAGAGAGCTTTTTTACAATTAAAAAGAAGGTTTTGAAAAATTTCTGAAAGATCTTATCCGGCGCATTTTGACCTGTTCTTTCGAAGAGTGAGATTTATTTTTTGCTAAAACACTTTTGAAAAAAAATATGGCGTGTTTTTCACGAAAAAAAGTGAAAAAATTTAGAAATTTTCAACTATTATATAAAAAATTTAGAAATTTTAAAAATATTTTAGAATCATGAAAAAAAAATTTCCCTTATTTTTGAACATCGATTGCACTTTTTTGAAATCTGTTTTATCTGTCAGTAGTCCTTGTGTGAGTCAGCCTGTGCTTCTTCAAATGGCCCATACGAGCGAAGCCCTTCTTGCAACTCTCACATACAAACGGCATTTCGTGGCGGTGGGTGTAAAGGTGGCGCTTTAGGTCGTTCTCGCACTTAAATAGTTTTTCGCCAGTATGCCTGCGTAGGTGCTCAGCGTGCTTGGCTTCCTGTGTAAACCGTTTCCCGCATATTTTGCACTTGTAGGGCATGTCGCCCGAATGGTGTTGGTTCTTGTGCTGCTTTAAGTAGCAGGCCCCATTAAACTTCTTGCCGCAGTCGTTGCACATGTGTATCCCGTCATTGGACACAAATTTCGAGTTTATGCTAGGGTTGCATACCACGTTCGCTACGGCTTTGGGACCGACTCCCTCGAATACATCGCGGAATAAGCTGCACAATGACGGACATTCATCTAACGGACAGTCCATAGGGATGTCAGCGAGGACACTGGCTAATGCATCTACTAAGATATCAGAATCCATCTTATCGTCGAGACCCCTTGTTTCCTCGCCTGACGGACCTGCTATGAAGTTTGGGAGTCTGCTTGACGAAGAGTTCCGGTGAAGTTCGACTAGCAGTTCCTCCGCGGATTGAATTGGTGTCACGAGCGGGATAGCGATGCGCACTTACAGGCATATTTGCAGGGTCGGGCTGGCTACTCTGCTTCACTGCCTTTTCGTGTGATCTCGAGTCATTATGCCTCTTGAGATGATATAGGCTCTTAAACCACTTGTTGCACGCGGTGCAGTTATACGTTTTTCGTCTTTCCATTTCACTTCTTCTTCTGTTTAATTAGTCTACCGATGTGCAATGTGTATTCTCTTACAGTTTGTCCTCGACTGAGTACGCGTACTACAAGGATCTCTATTTATGCTTGTTCCTTGGCACATAGTCATAGGTAAGGTTTACCTACATGAAATATTAATGACCTGAGCGCGTCCCCTAAAACCTTACCTGTTATCGTGTAATCGAAACAATTCACAATTATATCAGGTAAATTGTGAAGTATACGTAGACGTGTACAATAGTACAGTATATTCTAGTTGGAAATGTAAATAAATTATTTTAATTTAGGAGTTATTTATATTTGTAATTTTATACGATAAATAAAACCATTGACATTATTTTAAAATTTTGACTAGATACTGTTTATCGAATACGTTACCGCAACGTGTTTTCCACCTTATATGACAGCCTTACATAGTTTTTTGCTGCTACAAATCTCGTATTTGAAATGTTGCAATTATGTTTCAAAATAACGTACCGGTCGACGTACAGCGCAACGTCTTTTTGACACAAACGCGGACATTTTCCTGGTCTCTGGCACGTGTTTAGTACGTTTCTGCCACTTTTTTCGCACACGTAACCTCGTGTACAAAAACACGTTCTCGCAACGTTGCGAAAACGAGATGTGCTATGTGGGTCTTAGTTACCATGATATACAATTCAAAAAATTAATTAAAATTTTAATCATAACTGCAAAATTCAAAAATTATTTACAGATTATTAAAATTCTTTTATAAGAAGTTATCGCTCGTACAACCAATTAGATATACTTATATAGAAGATATATTTATATTAATTTATAGACCTTTTAGTAGGGCAATATAACGGTTTGGAATAAATAACGATCCCATATAAATTTAGAAAATTCCTTGATTCGGTATTTGTGTGGGGTATTTTAAGTATAATTCAAGACTGTGATAACATCATCTTTTATTCAACAAGTATAGGCAATCAACTATAAATTTTAGCAGTGAATTCTGACCTACAGAACAATAAAACAATTAGAGAGAGCTAATTTTAAAAGCTTATTGATACGAATATTTGTATGTACAAAATGTTACACATTTCAATTTTACCTAGATAGTTTTAAAATCCTACACTATACAAAAATGTTTAAAAAGGATAGGAAATATTGCAGAGAATTTAATTTTGGATGCGTGTAATTAAAGCTGAATTTAATTACACGAACTTGTACGTGTGTACACTTTATAAAATACTGTAAGGTTTTCGCTTTCTGCCGGTTTTTAAAAATCTCAACTCTGTTTACCATCAGTTTAATCCCGGCGCTCTCTTTTCCAGCTAATTAATTAAAAATCAGCATATTCTGATCAAAGGTATGCTAATTAAGCAGCGCAACTGGCAGTTTGTAATACGTGTATATTCAATATCAAATTTAAATATATTTATAGAAATGCTATTAAATGAAATAGAAAATCATCCATAAATTATTCTATAGGCCATCGATCTTGATTAAATAAGTACGTCCAATTTTTAGACATTGCCAATATTTTATTGTATATTCTTAATTTAAATTTAAATTTCGTCAATAAATAATATATAATTGCAATTTCTCTACGAAGTACGAAATTCCAAGGTTTAAAACACTTTTAAATTATTTTATAAACAATTTTTCTAAATCATAAGAGCAAAAGTACTTACCTATCTCAAAAAGCTTTGGTCTTCATTTTAATTATTCTTCTTTTGCTTTAACATTGCAAATTTATTGGAAGCTCTTAGCTACAGTGCTTAAAAAAATCTGCTGTATGATTTTATTCCTTTTATCTCAGGTAGAAAAAGAGCAGAATGGGATTTCAATTAAAACTAGACTGGTGCAAAAAAGGAATCTCGGTAAAGTGCATTTTTTAACCCAATTTATTTTTAATTACTTTATGGAGAAATCAATTGCTCGTGTTTTAATCTATGGCTATATCTGCTTACGAAGTACATTTATCATGAGAGAAAATTTAGTCGCGCACGACACTTTTTTTCCCATTTAATCGAGCATTTGCCGAAATTTAAAATTTCTGAAAACCATTTATATTTTTTAATATAATTACTTTTAGATGGCAAATTTTGTTTCGTCCGATGTTGATTTAAATGTATATATCTTTCATAAGCAAACATCAGAATGTTTAATTACAAAATAAATAACAACGTATTTCATGAAAGACAAAACTTAACTTTCATGACATACATAAAAGCTAAATTTTTACGACATACGTGGAATTTAGCTCAATTGATATAAGACATTATGCATAATTCAATGTGCATTCGTCGTTATGTAACTGCAATCAGTTTAAGCTTTTCATTAATAAAGGGTCGCAAAGAATGAAAGAAAGAAAGAAAGACGTCGGCAAAAGTACTTTGTATTCGGTTGGCAGAAAAGGGCGTCATTTAAGAGCTGGAAAAGAACCTAAAATAGACAGGCGAAAATAGCATTTTAGAGAATTGTCCTCACGAGCAATTTCATCAGAGTGGCTAAGAGGCTGTGTGCTGCTGCTGGTGTCACTGCTCGTCGAGGGAAAAGAGTGAAAAAAAAGGAGAGGAAGAAAGAGTTAGAAGATTTGAGAGAGAGAGAGAGAGAGAAAGAGGAGAAAATATACAGTCTCGCTTCTTGCGGAGCCATTCCCCTCTCGAATCTCTACAGTTTTCCCAGCCAACTCAACCGCAGCTGCGCTGGAGATTTCTCAACTGCACCGAGAGAGAAAGAGAGAAATGGCACACTGAGACACGTCGAGCAGCGCACAATGCCTTTTACGTAAGCTCTCTTTGCTAACATGTCTTTTTGTGCGTCTTTTTGAGAAGACGACGGAACCATTTATTATGCATTGGTGCAGCCTGCAGTTAGGTATTCATATGTTATATACTTTTCGAACTGACAGCTGTTCGTTTGCCGCTGAAACAATGATTTCGGAGAGTGGCAGATATATAATCCTCGTGAATATATCTGGGTTACACGAATTTGCAAATTAGTAATCTGCCAAAGTATAAAATAACTGTTGCTTTGCAAGTCAAACTATATGCTGTATATATAAGCACTAAAAACAGTTGGATATGTATATATAAAAGTGAAGAAAGCGGCCGGGCGTTTATTCGATATTGCGCAATTCTTTTGTACGATCGCGTCCAACCAATGCGCGCGTTAACGAGCTGCAAAATCATTTTCTTTGTTATGATTAACGCTGCATATATACATATATACAAGGTATAGAATAGGATGCTTTTCTTCGAATGCACATCGGATGGCCTTCTTCGCGAGGCGCGCATTAACATTGCGTATATGAAGCAGTTTTGCGATTGTTACGATGTCGTGAATCGAACCCAGCCAAGTTTGAATAGCATCCCGGTCATAATCGAAGTGGAAATTGTATAAAAATTATATATTTTTCTTTTACAGCTGAGTGCACAGCTTTGAATGTATAATGCGTCGTGTAATAAAACAACGTTAAAAAAAATTATACAAGGGTCGCGCGTGTCGATAAATATTGGGAAAAGTAGCCTTTCCCGCAGCTATAATACACATATAAAGCGAAACACAAGATGAGCGAGCTTTTCGTATATTCTGCTCGATGCTTAAAGTTAATGAAATTGCTCATATATACGTAAGGTTACGATATATGCGCTTTGCTCTTTTCCATAATACGTTTGGCTTTACACATATGTAATACGCGTTTACGTTTTTTGTTGGTCCAACGACTTGGTAACCTACGATTCTTTGCTGCAATTTTTCTCCGCGCACTAAATACTCGAATTGTATATACGGAGCGCCAGGAATCAGAAAGTATAGCTTTACCCACCACCCACCTCTCTGTTTCTCTCTCTTTCTCTACGTCGAGTCTCGTAAAATAAAGCACGCACGACTACACGATCGCAGCTCGCGCGTTTACTGCCGTCGTCGCCGCCTTGCGCACGTCTCTCGCATCATATACTCGAATGCGGCGGGTAACCCTCCATCCTCCCCACCGCCAAATGTATACGATATGGCAGTATCTTCCGTGCTGCAAGCTCGCGTATCAGCGGACCCAGTGTTCTACCGCGAGATTCGCTTCGTGCATGAATAATCTGCGCGGAAAAGAGAGAAATCGCTCGCTGCTGAATTCGCATTCAGTGCTGTATGCATATACGTGTGCATAGAACAACACCGCGATGTAAGGATCACACGGTCGCTGGCTTGAACTATGTATACAACCATATATGACACGGCAGTACTCCGATGGTGCGCGCGACGCAAGCACAGCTGATGGCTATACAAACATCGCTTATACGGCATTGTCGCGCGTAAAGCTCCCTATATAGACATCAGCAGCAGCGGCACTCTGTGTCCGCGTATATATGACGGAGCTCTGGCATGTATGTATATAGCACGGCACACGCGCGTGACGGACGGGGGAGGGA
>UELV01098135.1:0-16630 GCA_900490015.1 Megastigmus stigmatizans | reverse complement strand
TAGTTAAATATATCAAACAACGGATTATATTAGTTCAATAACGTCTGAACTCGGGCAGTTCAAAGCTTGGGACTCTCAGAGTCCCAACATCGAAGTGCGGCACATCGAGCGTCAGACTATAGAAGTTCAACGCGCACTGGACTATAGTAATACAAACACCGGACTGCGTTGAGCCGTTGTTTGTAAACATACAGTTCATATATGTTTGAACTTTTATAATACGTTTTTCAACTCGCCAAAAAACGATTTATGTATTGATATAGTTCAAACAGAATTTGAACTTTTATAATCTCAAAGGACTAACCCACATCATTCCAAAATTTTTTTCCGTGTATAGAGCAATAAAAAGGAAACGAGGAGGACGGGATACGAAGCGACGATTATGAGTCCTAAGCAAACGAGGTAATTAATTAGTGATTGTAGACTGTACAAAGTTGCAGCGGAAGGTTGCTAAAAGTAGACTCGCCAAGAACCTCATTTGAGTTCACTCTATATATATATCGATGATACACGTACGCGTGTGTACAGGCAACACTTTTAGTCGCGGTATATAAAGAGGAGGAGGATATAACGCATGTCGCGCCGCTCACCCTCCGTCAATCTATAAGCTTTATAACTGAAGGCCCGAGCACATGCGAGAGATGTAATATACGAAGTCTGTCGCACCAATCGATACTGTATATATATCTTGCCGAGACGCCGCGCGAGAGGATCAGTGTCGTTCGATATAACGTTCGTAAAAAAAATAGGAAAAAAAAACAGAAGGGAGATTAGTGCACATGGTCGAGACGCGCCCTTAAGCTCTATATCAATCCCTCTAAATAATAAAACTTGTCGTCCGTCGCGCACGCGCGCGTTCGCTCAAATTTGCGCTTGTGCTCTGATGCGACAATCTTCTCTCGTCTAGACTTATTTTCGGATCGATCTCGACTCTAGAGAGTCAAACCGTCGAAAAGAAAGGAAAAAAAAGAAAGGCATGGATGAATATCGCGATATACCGCCGTTGACATTGTTTGTAAATTCATGGACGGCGGCGGGCCATGCGGTTACAAAGTCCGAGGTATAGGTTTGGTCGAGGAAACGCCGGCGAAACAAATGAATATACAATGCGTGATAAATATGCGACACGTTGTTAAAGCAAAGGAGATAGAGAGAGAGAGAGAGAGAGAGAGAGAGAGAGAGAGAGAGAGAGAGAGATGCACGATTGATATTTGTCACGGATGAGTTTACGAGCGGTGAATATTGCATTACTTTTCTTTATTTATAATTAGGCTCCTCATGAATTGCAGACGGTTGAGTAACGATTTAACGCGAGCTTTCATGTTTGATGGAGTCGCGAGCGATCGAGTTTAATTTTGACTCGCGGAGATGCGATCAGTCGAACGTTCGATTGGTTTCCATCCTCGTGTTCGCGCTTCTCTGGTGCTAGATGCCCAAAAGTTGATGCTCGCGTGCAAAATTGAGGGCATCGCGATAGATTTCTAAAATGATATATTTCATATTGATGCAGAGGATATGTGGATTAGATCGGATTATATGCAAACAAAAATTTGCTTGCAGGGCTTCAGGATGAATGAAAACTCAAAGCTGCGCATGCTTATAATCGTAATCTCATCATATATGCATGCACACGTGAATTTCTATATATATATATTTGACTGTTATAAACGATTAGTCCCGCGCTGAAGCGAAAAGTGCCGCAATTACCTATAATATATAGATTCAAGTGATCCGAAGCGTTGTTTCCTAAAATCCTCATCGACGAAAACATATATATGTATACATATATACATTTATTATCAAAATTAATATTATATATATTTACTATCTATTCACTGCATACCACATAAATCGAAGAGTCTCGATCGGTCTCGATTGCGCACATCAGCCACACATAATCATCATCGCATATATATATATATATATCCTCCTCGCACAAGCACATAAGCAGGCTTAATACTATTAACAATAGGGAGTCCGCTCCACGTCGCATCGACGCTCCGTATACATACGAAATTATTGCTATATATACATAAACCGAAGGAGCTGAGCTCGAGCTCGCCACATCATTTGCGTTGGAGGAGATCTCACTGCAGCAGATGAAGCGGCCGTCGCCACGCGCGCTACTTTAATGGCTTAGTCAAGTGATATTACCCTCTACACGCCGCTAATCAGCGATGCTACTGGCGCGTAGGCGAAACGGTTCTCTCTCTCTCTCTCTCTCTCTCTCTCTCTCTCTCTCTCTCTCTCTCTCTCTCTCTCTCTCTCTCTCTGCATATATGTATATCGTACACGTGCATATCCTGATAAACACCTAGCTATTTCTCGATGCATCTACTTAAGAAGAGTGGTAGGAGTCTCGCGGGGATGATTTATCTAGAGGAGCGCGAGCGGCCCGCATTCTTTTTGGCGGCAGCAACGGCAGTGAAATATATCGCCTACTGTCCGAGGTTAAAACCCTGAAGGCGAGCTCCTGCTTCTGCAGCTAGAAAAATGAGACGGGTTGGAGCTTTGTATTTCGTTGTCTTGATGGTGGAGCTAATGCCGCGACTGCTAATGAAGAGAGAGTACGGTATAGGCGACAATATATATATAAACAAGTTAAAGACGAATGAATCTGACATTTTTAACTTGGTAAAATTCTTTTTCCCACCTTTATACCCCAAAGCGCATCGTGCAATATTTCCATTCAAATAATGCAAAGCTCCCGAGACCGCGGATATCCGAGATCTAAATTAAAACCTTATACATTTCCATCGCCCACTTCATGCTCTTTCACTCTTCATTAGCTGTCGCGACATCGCCTCCACCACCAAGACATCAGACGGCATTAGCTTAAAAATACTGCAATATATATATATATATATATTACAGTATAACGAAATCTACATAGACATAGACTCACTAATATAATAACTGTCGCTAAATGAAATTCCGTTCCGAGTATCGCTTAAATAATCCTCCCCGTGACTGAATATATTAAGTGGGCACCCGCTGGAAATAGCTCGAGTCGCGCCAGTTTGGCAATCGATAAGAATCTCATGAAGTCATCACGGAGACGCCGCCGCGCCGAGGACGACTCACCTGCTGTACACGAGCTCGAGGGCCACACCTAATTCGCGTGAGATAACCGCATATATAGCCAGTCGCACGCTCAAAATGAATCGTCAAATATTCGCCAACTTTCATATTTATAGGAAAATCTACACCGACAATTTATCCCGCACGTTACGGATATCGGTCGATACTTTTTCAATTTGACGTCGTGTATATACACATACGAAAATAAAGTGCCATTGTCGTGCAGTGTATGGTTCATCGATCCCTCCCCCCTGCATATTCTGACGACGATATCACATATAATATAAGAATGGCTGGTTAGAGGCCATAGTAGCGAGAGAGCAGGGCAGAGAGCATCAATCCGGTGAAAGAGACCGCGCATATTTCCCAGTTTAATCCCGCGGACAGTTTTGCACTTGACAGATTGTTGATGAAAGCTCCGTGCTATATGCCTCTCTCTCTCTCTCTCTCTCTCTCGCGATTCGCGTGCAGGAAAAAATATACAGCCATCGTTGTCGTCGTTACGAGCTGCGCGTTTCATTTACTACCCTCTATGTCTCTCTCTCTCTCTCTCTCTCTCTCTCTCTCTCTCTCTCTCTCTCTCTCTCTCTATTTCTTTCTATCCGACGCCATGACTGGAGGATCGTTAAAAGTTATCCGCTCGTAATTCCACACGGCTGCAAGAACGTGAATCGTTCGTCGTTGTCCCTGCGTTGGTGTGCCTAGGGACTGATGGAGTTTAGCTTGCTTTGTTTTTTTTTTGCACCGCCGTTAAGAGAGTCAAGACTATGTGTGTCAATCGTGCTTGTTTAAATTAAGATTCCTCGGTATGGACGTCTGGAAATAGATTATTCAGTGCAATTCAATCGATGTCGTTTAAGGAGCTCGGAAACGTCCCGAGCTACGAACCTTTGCACGAGCTTCTTATTCTTGTGAACATTATTGCTCTTCTTTATAAATCCTGCAGTATATATTGTTATTAGGCAAGTCGTTTGCTATAAATTTATTTTCTTTTGTTAAGATTATGTTTCCATATTGATTATTCTTATATATTTTACTAATATCCCATTCGTGATAAAAAGTCAAAAGTTCGTAATAAAAATATGTGTAAATTGATCGTATTATGTAAAAATTATATTTCCATTAAATGAAAAATCTTTCTTCGCGTTGCATTTAAATAGTCGCTAAATTTCTAATACGTTTGTGAAATTTAATAACAATAATATTTTATTTCTAAAGCATTAGTCGTTGTGCAACGTTAATATGATTTTAAAAGAAAGAAATTTTCAAATAAGGTACACATATAAAATTAGGATAAATCAATTTGAATGCGTAAAAAAAATAGCCAATCTGCCCTTTATTAAAAAAGAATTGTCGCAACAGTTTTCTCATAAAACAACGAAAAAGCATAAAATTTAATTTGCATTTAAAATAATATTATTAATACGTGCGCTTTCAATAAGTCTGAATTATTAAGTAACTCTCGAGGAATTTCAAGAAATGTACATGTATACATCTGCGAAGCGGACAACATCTTATTCCGCACATTTTCCTCGTTGCTATTTCTGCATTCTCATTTCCTACTCCTTCTTTCGCGTCAGGATCTTTATTTTTTTTCTATGGATTCCTGAGTTTTGCGCTCTCCTGCCAGTCATATATTGTTTGCCCATGAAGTAATTTTCCATTTAGTCGTATAATGCATTCCTTGGCCTCTTTTGTCTCTCATTCTAATGTCCCTTATATTCCGTGTTTTTTTCTTGTTCTCTACGCATCTCCATTCATTTCCCTCCGGTAAGAACAGAAACGAAGACATTCAGTTAATACACGTCAATTTTGAAGAGCATGACAGGATAATTATGGTGCACTTTTCGGAATACGAAATCATTGATTCTTTTCTTATTTTCGTACTGTAGGACATTTCTTGGATGTAACTTTTCCGTAATTGCAAACTTTACAATATTAAATGTCACGGAAAATAATGAAGTTACTGATAAATGAGTGGAGTGTCAATGTGAAAAGAAAGACTAAGAGAAGGGATAAGCGTTTTATTCTGAAGCAGATCATTTTTCGACTCGCTCACAAATCATATTAGCTATATAGCTATGACGTGTGAAATTAGACACTGACACGCGTATTTCGTAACACTTTCTTTCAACGAAATTGACGACTACATTTCTACTTTATCTTTTAAGAAACTAATTCTACCATTAGATGGACAATTTCAATCTCTAAATAAGATTGCAGAAAATTATTGACGTTTGTTCCTACCATTTGTATTCTTTTCGTATTAATACTATTTTCATACAACACAATCAATTAGAGTTGATTTTAACATTTTTTTATTGAACATTTACTTCAATTTGTTGAACTTTCTACATTGTATTCATTTATATGAAAGCAATTTTTAAAATTTTAAACGGATTAAAATATTTTAATAGGATTAACAAAACGTGAAACGGCAAAAAAGGGAGAAAAGTGATTGGAGCAGAATATACGCAATATGCGCAATGTTTGCACTTCAAGTAAAAAAAATAGAAAGCACAAATATTCAGGGTTCCAAGTACTGCTGAAATTAAAAAATTTTTTTTAGTAATCCCTTGAACCATTTTATTGGAACAAATACGTTTGCATTTTACTGAATAATATTGGACAAATTAAACAGCATCTACAAAGTATCGATAAGTAGTAAAACGCTGATTTCAGTCAGACGTAATAGTGTTGAAATATACTCGAAACGTTTTTGATCGTAAATGGAAATTTATTTTACACTTCGAGAACATATTTACGCTTGGAAAACTCTTTAACTAATCGTATTTCAGCTCGAAAACATTTATTGACGCACAATTTTTATTTATCTCTCAGCGCACATTAATTTATAATTGACTGAACTTTGAAACGAATGCATCATGATATATTTTGAAGTGGTTATTTAATTAAATCCTCTAAAAAACCGATATAATCCAAATAGAATTATTATATAAATAACGCTGCTTATAACGCTAGACAAGACAAAAGCTCAACAACGGATAAAAATGTTAATATCGAAGAAAGAAAGAACAAAAAAGAACGTGTATACGTCTAAAAAGGATACACCTTTCTTGTAGTTCTTATATTGCGGTAAGGAGCGAGCGAACGAAAGAAAAGGCGAACGTAAGGGGACACATCGCTAAGAGTACAATGACTTATAAACATATCACGCACAACCCGCGGGGCTTCATTTTGCACTTTCATGCCGGGAAATTGTCAGCTGCTTGAAAGACACTTTTGTCGACTGTTGGCCCCTGGGCTCCCCAATATAGCGCGTCCCTCTTCTTTCCTTCTATACAGCTACTGTCATTACACGGCCGCTGCTGTCGTCCAGGTCCGCATAGGCAGCGTCTACTCCGAGTCGCGGCGTATACTTCAAGATTACGGATGACCTGGAAAAAGTAAGGGATATGTAAATGCTGCGAAATACTGCATGTTGAGGAATACCGACACGTTCTTGAGCCGCATTTGTTTTTTAAATGAACAAGAAAACGTTAGTAATCATGATTTTTTAAAGCAAAATATCGATGTTTCTTGTTTTAATTATTGACCTGATAGTATAAACTGGTTAATTAAACTTAAACTATATTGCTTGAAGAAACTGCATTAAGGTTACTATATAAAAACTTGATTAATTTAAAGAATGAAGAAGTGAAACAAAGCTTTAAATGGATGTCTTGTTCCTTCCTCATTTCGATTAAGATATAAAATTCATCATTCTTTTTAAAAAAACGTTTCCCTCTTTGCTTCTGATATTTTTATTTAATCCTAAAAACATTTGAATAAAGGTCAAAGAATGTGAAAATATTGAATTTGAAAACAATATTTAGAGAATTAGCTAAGTCTGATTTTTCTTTGAAATCTAGTAGCGATCTACTTTAAATTAAAAGATAATCATTAAACTCATTTCCAATTTGTTAATTTTAGCCGAAAATGGATCAGATAATTCGTTGCTTCTCATCGACTCGTTATGCACTCTTTCTCACTCACCCTTTCCCTCGCTCTCCATCCCACCTCCGCCCCGCGGTAGGAGCGAGTGCCTAAGTTGTACTTATAATCGTTTCGTGAATAACTAAGGTAATTTGGAATTGATTCGCGCGCACGTTATGCGACCTATACAGGCGTATATAACAGCGAAGGCTGCTCTGCACTGCGCGCTCACATAGGGATACGACTTCCTTTGTGGGCCAACAAAGCCCGGAACCTTTCGGAAATTCTGGGGGGCTACAGTTTCTCCACAGAGCAGGTCAAACATCACTTTAACGGAGCCGCGCTGAGTGTGTCTCTCTATTGGTGTGTTGCTTGCACTGCGCGTAACCCCACGAAGCATCATATTCTCAGACAATTGAATATTGCGAGCTGCAACAAACGATATTTGCGTAAAGTTGCCCTAGCGATAGTTTCGAATTCTCGTTGCTCGCAACTGGGCGACACTTTAGATAATAAGTTTTAAGTTAACTGCTGCCAACTTTTGCAATTCATATAACTAAGCCTTAATAAAAGTTAGACGATCGCTTTAACAAATAAGATATTTAACTAATTATTTTTTTCTTTTTTTTCTGAAAAAACAGAAACCTTTGAAACCTATGTTATTAATATTAAAGATTAAATAGGAATTAAATAAAGGAGAACCACAACACTGATCCCATTAAAATAGTAAGGAAGACGTAAACTTGAAACTTGCACTGCACTATCATTTAGAGTATAAAAGAAATTTATCCCCTTACTTGGCGGGAACTGTTTTAAAAAAGGCAGAGATGATTGTTCCCTACGTTTAAGAAAAAACAGACAAGTATAGAAAGAACGAATTTCAAATCAAGTTTTTAAACTTTATAGTTATGTAAAGGAGTAAAAATTTTTTTTAAATTTCATTTTTTTATACTCTAAATGACGATATTTGCACATCTTGCCTAAAAATTTCATTTGATTCTGAGCTCCCGGGGAAACTCTTGAATAATATATTATGGCAGCTCTCATTCAAAATCCAACCACAGATGCTTTAAATGCAACGTCTCTTTGTGTTTCAGAAAGCTACACCACTACAATGGATCCACTTGGCTTGAAGGAATAACTCGCAGTACCGACATTCTCAAGGCAGATCCCTGAGCAACTTAAGGATTCAGCAGTCACTTCAGATGTACGAAGGCTCGCCGGAAGAGATCTCCAAGCGCCAAGTACAACAATAACGTCAAGTGGAAGTCTCCGCTAATGCAACTTCCGATAACGCGTAGAGCGCGAATCTCGAGCTCCTCCTTCTTCCTTCGAGCTTCTCGACCGCAAATACCGAAACTGGCGGAATCCGCTACGAGCTGGTAGAGAGTGTTCGCGTGCGAGCTTACCTCGAGCAGCCTCGCAATTAAGGAGGACGTGCACATCCTCTAGCACCAGGACAGAGTAGAGCCGTACAGGCATCGCGATTATGATGAGCAACCTCTCCGGAGGCTTCTACGACTTCGCGGACAATGGCAGCCAACCGAACATCACGATGCCGCCCGACTGCCAGGCCCACCTGCCGGTCGTCTCGCTGCTCAGTCAGATCCTCTACTCCATCATCTGCATCGTCGGTCTGCTCGGCAACACCCTCGTCATCTACGTGGTGCTGCGCTTCTCCAAGATGCAGACCGTCACCAATACCTACATCGTCAATCTGGCCATAGCCGACGAGTGCTTCCTCGTTGGCATACCCTTTCTCGTGACCACCATGAGCGTCAGCAGCTGGATCTTCGGCAAGTTCATGTGCAAGGCCTACATGACGACTACCAGCATCAACCAATTCACCAGCAGTATATTTCTGTTCATCATGAGCGCCGATCGTTATATAGCGGTTTGCCATCCCATATCGTCGCCCAAGCTGCGCACTCCTTTCATTTCGAAAATGGTCTCGATCACGGCGTGGATCACCAGCGCTTTATTTATGATACCCATAGTCCTTTACGCCAATACGATGGAGTCTCAGCTTGGCAAAGTGAGCTGCAACATTTATTGGCCGGACGATCACGGTGGACAGTCAGCCTTCATCTTGTACAGTTTCATCCTCGGCTTCGCGATACCGCTCATGCTGATCTTAATCTTCTACATATTGGTGCTCAGGAAGCTGCAGACGGTGGGACCGAAGAACAAGTCCAAAGAGAAAAAGCGATCCCACCGCAAGGTCACGAGGCTCGTCCTAACTGTCATTACCGTTTACATCATCTGCTGGTTCCCCTACTGGCTTACGCAGGTAGCTCTCATCTACACGGAACCAAATCAGTGTCAGTCGCGTCTCAACATCACCACCTTCTTACTGGCTGGTTTTCTCAGCTACTCCAACAGCGCCATGAATCCGATACTCTACGCCTTTCTCAGCGACAACTTCAAGAAGAGTTTTCTTAAAGCTTGCACCTGCGCAGCTGGCAAAGACGTCAATGCAACTCTTCATCTGGAGAACAGTGTGTTCCCGCGCCGAAACAAGCCCAACACCGGCCACGTTCAATCGAATAAAATGGTGACGTCCGGAAATTCGAAAAACGACGGCGAAGATGAAGAAAACGAGTGCGGACTCCTCATCAGCAAAACGTCGACGACGACAGTGACAATGACCTCGCGATCGAACATCACCGTCACGAGTGAGGTCAGAGATCCATCGAATCAGCAGAGGGATAAAGATGCCCTCAAGAACGGCACACAACTAACACTACTCACTCAAGTTTAAAGGGTGTCCTGTAAGAGATGCCTCGCAGGCTTATGAACGGTGGCACTTGGTCCGTGCTATCGAAGCATTATGTACAAATTATACAAAAGTCGATCGATTTCGGAATAAGGGAACAAATGAGCAAGATTCTAAAGGACAAGAATCGTTAAGAAATTTGACGTGCTAAATGGGAATGCCCCGCGAGCATTCCGGAAGAAATTCGTGCTTCATGGTGCACAACGAAGAAGTCACAGACGATTTTGAACAATTAAGCGAGAGTGTAATCTTATACAAGATATGACATATTGACTTTTTCGAAAGTCGCTGATTTGTTTGAAAAATAGAAGGAACAAATTTAACGATCGTATACACCTTGAATTATGAAAAAGACCAGAGACTGAAGAATGGAGCTTAAACTCGATCATTTTCATTTCCTCTCATCCACTACCAACGATTTCTTCTAACCATTCTATTCAGACCACGATGACTTTAACCCGCAGCAGTCGTATTAAGAGATCGTTGAGTTCATTTTTATCTCTTTTCTACGCTGTTTCTCTTTACGTATTTCTGCCTGATTGCATCCTCTTACCCATTGAACTCTTCCATTGTTCACGTGAAAAGAGTGATTTTTAAGAAAAAAAAAGAACAAAAAATAAAATAAAAGAAAAATATATAAAATAGAGACTAAAGACAGAAGTATCGATTAGATGACGATCCCGAGAAATTCGAAACTATCGGGGTGAGACGAGTGCGCTGGACGCGTCCTCGAGGATTGTCAATTGTTGCACGAATGTACCAAATATTCGATTAACACATAAGTATTGTAATTTAGCCAAACCTAATGAACGTAAATGTTTTATCGTTGATTTTGTGTGGATAACAAAGCAACTTCACTAAGAAATGTTAGAAAATTTTCTTTTTCCGGTATTTCCCGATATCAATGACTATGTGTATGTATAAAATCGTCGACAAATAGAAGCTTGATTTTTCCGTACTTTTTATTTGGGATTTCAATCTTTATTGTAATATATAACGGCAACGGTACGCGTGTTCGTCTTTGTAATATCAATAAAAGTCATTTGCTAACACGTTTATTGAACAGAGATAAACAATTGATTGTCGATATCACGCGTCGCAAACGGGGCTCGCAACGTGAATCGCCGACAATCATCGCTGCCGAATTCGAGCTTACTAAAACTCTAACAAAGACGTATTATTTTTGTTATAAGAAAGAACTCGGAACGAAATTCTGATATACGAATACTTTTTCAAAAATACGCTCGCTATAACAAATGAACGCTTACGGCAACGGATTGTTTGCAAATGTCAAGTACTGGCACGTTGTAATAAATGACCATTGCTTTCGCCACTTCGACAAATTATGATACACACGCGCGCTAGTAAAGCATCGAGACCCTCGATAATCGCTGTCGCACTCGAGGTTCGAGTTCTTCCTTCTACTGAGTGAAAAGAAGCTCGGCCTAATGAGACCTTATAAGTATCGGGGCGGCGCAAACAATCTATTCTCTCCAGCTGTGCTCGTTCACTTTTCTCTCAAGTCTACACACACCCGCTGGGCAATAGACGAAATGAGAAAGGCGCGCCGTGTACCCTTGGTTCGTCGAGCCCGAGACATAATGCACACGCAAAAAAGAAATGGAAGCGAAGGAGTCTACGTGGGCACAAAAGAAAACGCACCGTGGCCATGTGAGAAGGATAAGGGCAACAAAAACTGAGGCGAAATTCGTGCAGCGAATATCAAGCGTAGACGTGATCTTAGGTAATGTAATCTTCGCGGTACACGCGTATGGATGCGCGCACGTGATGGAAATTTAACACGTCCGGGCGTATGTATAGGGAAATACGGCTTAGGCTATACCGGATATGCACGCCTATAGTGTGTATCCAACGAATTGCGACGGCAATACATTTTTATGGGGCGCGCGTGCTAAATTATTGGACGGATTTTTTTTTTTCATCATTTGAGTGTGATGTATAGGCCGTTGAAAGTGTGCCCCAAGGATTGAATTCTTTGAATCGCGTTTTATTCAACTTTATTTTATATAGTCTGGATATTGGAATGAAGTCGTGTTAAATTTGCAAGCGATTGCATTAATAATATCGATGCGGAACGAGATATTGAGTCGAGCATGGCAATTGAATAATGTCATTGAAGCTTGATATACTTGGTTACGGTTTGATTGTTATGTGAAAAGAAAGTAAATGTCTGTGTCGTTAATACTGATTTCCTATAGATTTTCTAATCGAGTTGGAATCCATTAACAAGTATATCTAAATAAATAGGGCTGCAAATGTAAAAAGTACATTATGTTAATCCTGTAATAGAAACATTTATTCTGAAAAAAAAATAACCATGTTAAATAAGATGTTTGCGCGACAGTACACGTCTCTAGTGAAATAAATACGAATGTCAAGTGATATGATATTTCGTGTAAAATATTTTATGTATAATATAACGAACAAAAAGTATAGTTAAGTCACCTATTACGATATCGATGAAGAAAAAAATGTAAGATATATCAATGGCATTGTTTATCGCAGTTTTGTTTCGATATTGCGACGAGCGATGCGAAAAGCCTACCCGAGAATAAACAAGAAATACAAATCGAATGTTGTTGTACACCTTGCAAAGCTTATCGATGTAACAAAGAAGTCACTGTTAAATCTAAGAAATCCCGCAGCAAGGTAACTCTTGAAACTTATTTCCTTCTAAAAACAAAAAAAAACAATGAAGTATTTGCGCATTAAAGATTTTTGTATAAGAGATACGTTAATTCTAAGTTATATTGGACTCTTTTGATTATACAAGTCATGAGATTTTTCAAATAAAAATCTTTGTTTATTATCACTATTTGATTAGTATATCATAATACCTACACAAATAGTACAACAAATAAATTATTCGAGATCACAAACTCCCGGTATTAGAAAAATATTTTGAGAGTTTGTTTAATCATGGTTACTATTTAAATAAATGTTAAAACCTTCTCTAGCTGAAGTTCCTATATTGGTCAAGTAAGTAATATCAATGTTCAGAAAATAAAAAATAGGTAAGTAAGAATCACGAGTAAAAAATTCCAACAAACCTATTTTGTATGCATTCCAAACCAATTCGAACTTCATTTTTCTATAAAATAAATTCTATTCGATCGAGATATTTTCTTTTACGACTAGCGATATGGGTTTTCGCGTTGGTGTAACGAGATTTCTAAAAACCTCATAGCTATTATTCGTCGTTTCCTTTACTAATCGGAAAATGTACCAAGAACCTAGTGCAGCTGCCAGGTGTAATGAAGCCAAGTGTTATCGTTCTTCCACGTTCTCACCATCATTCCCAATGTAAATTGAATGCACATATAAGCTGGACGCGATGAATGCAGTTCTTTTAATCGTACAGTGAGAGCCTGTAATGAATAACTAAGCAAGACTTGAATGAAAATGGCTTATAACGAGATATTTCTGAATAGGAAATTTGAATTTGAATTTTACATCATGCTAATATGCTAAAACGAATTTTCACAGATTACTTAATTTAACCTCGCACGGTATTCAACTGAGAATTATGCAAATTTTCAAGTTTATTTTTAATCGGTTCGGTGCAAAAGTAATATACGTCGCTTTCTCAATATTTCAACAAGTCAACATGAATTTTGAGTGACCCACTGTTGAAATAAATTTAATTGCATTATTTTCAGTAATGATTAATCGAACTAATTTGCGATGTTTGCGAATTTAAAGAATTATACAAAATATTTGACGATTCATCAAATTTAAAAAAAAAGCTGCCTCCAATCCAATTCAAATAAGCTTCGAGTCCTTTCAGAATAAAGTTAACCAGGTAATATATATACATATATATATAGCTTGCCACCTAAGTAAAACGAGTCGCGTAAAAGTGGGAAAAATCTTCGACCGTTACTCGGCGTTTCTCCGACGGCTAATCGGATAGAAGTGGTATTCTCAAGTGCAGCCGCGTTTAATGAAGCGGGACTATATATACATACCCTTTCTTCCTTCCTCTCTCTCTCTCTCTCTCTCTCTCTCTCTCTCTCTCTCTCTCTCTCTCTCTCTCTCTTCCTTTTGCGACACCTTTCATTCCTCCAGGCAAATCGAGTGCTCATAAACCTCTCGCCTTTTTCTTTAAACCCGTAATGAATATGAAAAGGGGAGTTAAATTATCGGGAGGTGCAGGCGGTGCGTCTCAATCGATCGTGTAATGCATATATATCGCTGGATCATAGAGCTTAAAAAGTTTTATGTGGTGCGACCAGAGTTAAAGTGAAAAGGTGTAAGGGGGGAGAGGGGTAAGTCAGAAGTGATTTTCCGAGGTTTATTTCTCGTCGCGGTTTGTGGAAGAGCGAAAAAAAAGAGCCTTTTGCGTAAAGAAAAGTTCGAGGGCGTCTTTATTTACCGCACCAGAGGGAGAAACACGTTAATGAAATTCGTTCAATCTACAAAGGTAATTCGAGTTCTTGGTAGCTGTGTGGTACAGCGCTTGGATGATTTTTTTTCTCCTATCAGGCAAAAATGTCTCAAGCAAATAAAAAATGTCCTAACGCGCATTTAATCTGTTCTTACCATCGTAAGTGATGTTTTTTCTGGAAATGATGATTTGAGATAGTTGCCAGAGTCAAACATTTTACTAAAGAAAAAATTTACATTGAATTTGCAGTAAATTAAAATTACACTTATGCTTGTAATATTTATGGATAGATAAACTTTTGTAGAGATATTTGTAATGCTTCTTTGGTAAGCAGAACTCAGTAAAGGTAATTACAAACTAAATTTTTGCTCGTAATTGTTTACTCTTGCGAAGGCTTTATTTTAATAGTAATTGAATCAGATTCGTAGTATTGACTACAATAACAAACTTTGATTATGTAGATATACGGAGTTTAAAAAATTCAAAATGTTCTGTATTAATTTCTGTTCCTTATATACATCAGTATATCAGAAATTGAGCGTAAATAAATTTCAAAAACCAATGCAATTTCACGAAATTGCAAATATCTTCATTTTACAGTTAATATTTTATCTCTCCCTGTGGTTTGCGTATATAAGTACAAAATAATAAAATAAAATTTAAATTCCTTGAGAATCAATTAATTTTTCGCCCTCCTTTTCTACAAAATGTTCCCAAACTTACCGAATATCTTTCTTAATTTGATGTACGAAAACAAGTACGCCAAACTCCATTTAAGCGCAATGGACAACCCACGCGCGTACATTAATGTAGCGCTATTTCCGTGGGTTCGTCAATTGCCATTCTTAAATAATTCAAGCTGATGCACCACATCGCAACCCGAAACTTTGCGTCGCCATGCCGATAGAGTAACTATTTCGAAATACTCTGCAGCTCCGCGTAAGCAATAATAAAGGACAATTTATTTGTGTCCGAGAAGAGCTGTAATGGTCAGGCAGTCAGGACAGTCGAATCGTTAAACGCCTCGTAAAGCAGGACAGTTCAATTTTCGAAGGAAAATATATACGTAGAGTTTGGGGAGGTCATTAAAGTGATGAACGGCTGGTCCCATACGTTTTAAGGAACAACAATAACGCGCCGCCGCCGTCGACTCTAAGAAATTGGAACACCACGGGGATAACGTATTTCACCGATTCTTTGTTTCGAACAACGGCTACACGGGACTCGTGTGCCTTCGCGAACTCGCTGTAAAAAGTTTAATCGCGCTCAAAGTTTCACGCAGCTTACCCCGACGATTGACGTAAGGGGTTTCGTTAAGATTTTTATATACTCGTCAAATTTGATATCATCAAGTTTGAGTATATATGGCATAACTCGGACTCTGGAGTATACATGTATCATCATGAAATATGAGCGATAAAGCGTACCGAAAGTTTTTGGTATACATTATAATTTAAATATAGAGGGACTTTCTCCTATTACCCATTTTCTTTCTATGATTTCTTCGGGGATTTCGAGACCAAAGAGAAACTGAAATCCACCGCATTTAATATCTATGGATGCAGACGATTAGTAGAAAAGTTCGGAGTATGGTCAGACGTTATGTATGTATAATACTACACTATGCTGATGTTCAAACTTAAACAAAGTACATTTCGGTTTTCCCCTTTGTGTATAAACAACTGATTATTCTCGAAAGAAATTTCTTTCCTTGTAATGCCTTGCAATGTATTCCAGTTGATTATAAGATTTCCACCAGCGGAAGGTCAATCGACATCCCCATTCCAGAAAATAATTAATTTTCCATCTCCAATAAACCTGCAACGACAATCTTCTATTTATATATGTATACCGAGCCTCAAATCCAACTTTTTCACCAATTCAAAAAGACCTCGATCAGTGACTATAGAGAACATCTCGCTCCTCTTAAAGACGACACGAAATTCCTATCGACAAAATAGCTCCTCTAAGAGCAGCAGCAAGCGAGAATCACGCATCTATAGCATTCCGCTCGGTCGAATGCTCCGCATCATCTTCCATACACAATCACGGTATAATGGCCTGTGCGAAGCTGCAGAGGCGAGCCAGAAACGCCCAAAACTCTGGAATATCCGTCATCGCGTATAATATCTGCAGCATCTCGCCGGCCGTATATACATATATCATGCATAACACACCCACACACATAGAGACGTTGCGGAATATTATAATACACGCGCCTGCATATATATATATATGTATATCCTCCATAGAGTGTTGCGCGAGTACAAGATCGAATTACGCGAGTTCTCTCGCGATAAGGATGTGTGCGTGTGTCGCTGTGCGTCTGTTCTGCGTGTATATCTGTCGGGCGGCCGGCAGAGAATTTCCCAGGGCGCATAATAGCGCGGCAAATTAGACCGACTACCGCACTGTACCCCCCCCCCTTC
>UELV01098132.1:0-24856 GCA_900490015.1 Megastigmus stigmatizans | reverse complement strand
CACACACACACACACACACACACACACACACACACACACACATATATATATAAGCGAGAGAACTGAGCGCAGGGTCAAGAATCTCTCTCTCTTTCCCCATTCACAATATAACACTTCCCAGTCAGTCGGTGCGCTCGCCGCGCTGCACACACCCACGTCTCTCTCTCTCTTTTTCCCTCTTCCTCTCTCTCTTTCTTCATTATCGACGCTGCACCGAGTATAGAGAGAAGACAGATAAATCACGCGTCGCTAATGCGCACACACAGATATATACATATACATATAGGCGTATATACTGTGGCTGTGAAGAACGAGTCTCTTGAACTCTACGAGGAGGTGCGTGTATATAGTATATGTACGAGTGCGTGCGTGTCGCGTGTAAGCGGATACGTCAGTGGAGGAGCGAGATAATGTAATTGGGAAGGTCAAGGCTGGTGTAGTTCGCGCGTGGATGACGAGCCCCGCGGCAGCGCTGGATTTTCTCGAGTATAGCTGACGCGTGACGGTGCGAACGTCTTTTGAATGTTGTTGGGGGAAATTATTGTGTGGAGGGAAGAGGATGTTTGTGGGGGTTCTCTGGGTTACGAGGGTATACCGCGGGGAATCGAGGTTGTTTTTGATGAGATTATGATGGATTAGTTGTGCTGCCAGGTGACACTTGGAAATTGGGACACTGTGTCTTTTGAGTTGATGAAATTAATTTGTATAGGTCGAATTTATTGATTAAAAAACTTTTCGTGCACATTGTTGAAGTAACAACAACTTTTAAGCGCAGACTTTTCAATATACGAATTATTTTAAAGTACATGGATTTATAATATATTGCCTGTATTAAATTATAATTACTTCAATTAGTTACTTGGCTATTTTGCATGAATAAATTAATATTACAGAGTTGATGTAGGTGTATCGGGACATAACACAGTGTTAAATATAATTTTGTTTTTACAAATATTTAAATAATTATTATACTTATAAAGTCACAGTTTAATGAATCTAATAATTACATGCATTCGGCTTGAAATTTCTTTAATTCACAAAGTTTTAAACATGTCTATACGAGTTATTTTTTCGCAACCCTGTCAATTTAATGAAACTCATTAGCAACGCAAGTGCTTGTAAAGTTTATGATAAGAAACAACCGTACTTCGCTTATCAATGACTCACCGTATCACATAAACCAGCGAGACAAACGAGAACAAAACGCCCGCTTCAAGAACCTCCCGTTCGAGACAGTAAAAAAAAGCGAAAGAATCTTTTTTCTCTCGCGTATATATCCCGTAGAAGGCGACGATCACCGCAGCGCGAGTAGAGAATTCCCGCATGTCCATATAAGATATATATGCAACTCCATTTGGCTCTCTAGTACAGTACTACATTTGTGCGAGAGTTACGTTATATAGACGGCTGGCATAATGGCTCGCTTGGAGAATACGTATTTCGCGAGTTGCTTATACTACTGCTGCCGCAATTTGCTCTCTCTGTCTCTCTCACTCTTTACACATGTATGGGTTGAGCTGAAACGGTATATACATGCCGGTGTACAAATTGGAATAGTTGTTTTCTTCTTATATTGTTCAGAGGGATTTTAGAGATGATTGCTCTGCTGCTGTGTGCGCAAGAGAGGAAAAACGTGGATGTGCGTAGAGCAGTTTTTGAATGGAAATTTTCCGGAAATTAGATATGACGCTTTGACTCTTGATAGCTAGAAATTGGGAAATACCGGAAAAATTGGTTTTACCACTCTTTGAAATGGTATATGGACGTTACTAAAGCAATTTCCTGTTAACATTATGGTGGGTGGCCTAAAGTTATTTGGTTTTTAGATACCCTATAATTACAACTAAATTCCAAAGTTATGCTATACTTCTTACTATACAACATTATCACGCCAGATCCGCGCAGTATGTTCAAAAATTTGATCAATGTTATAATATCAGTAAATCCAAAATTAATTTTATAGACAAAACTAAAGATCACAATTTAACAAATTTTAAATTCACGTGAGATATGTTTGGTAATAGTCAAGATAAGACGTTACTAGTCTTTAATAAAATTGTTGCCAGTGATATGTGAATTTTCATTTGACTATTATAAGCATAGTGCTAAGACGCTCCCGAAACGTTGCTAAATAAATTTTATTAGTTTCGGCAAAAATGTTGGTTCATTGTGATCAATATAATACTACTCTGGAAAGGTTTCATACTTGCACGAACAATAAAATCAACTATAACTTGTACTACATTATGTTTACTATAAACTTCATTACTATAAGGATATACTAATTATTTGTATCTTCTCTTATTGTTGCAGACTTGGTCCACTGCACGAACGAGCCAAATGTGTCGATTCCACAGCTGGCGAATCTGCTGATCGAACGGTCGCAAAACACAAACTGGACGGTGGTTTTTAAAGCACTTATCACAGTACATCACATGATGTGTTACGGAAATGAGGCGAGTATAATCTTATACCTCATATTTCTTTTATGGTATATATATATATATCTCATTAGAGCCAATTAAAGTGAGCTGATTAATTTTCTCAGGCGGTTAAAAAATGTTAATAGTTACATCTAAATAAGTCTGCTTTTTTATAATCTCCAATATGGAATTTATCTGAATTGCCTTAATTTTTAACGCAAAACTGAATAGTAATTCGATCTCACGAATTTACAGTCCGGAACCAAAGCATACAACATTCGTATTATATCGCTCAGAAAAAAAACTTAATTCAACGCGTCCGTTATTACATTCAAATTTAAAAGAGTCCGCGAACCGTTACGAATCTCAATTATATTCTCGGGCTCTCCATGCTACATTATATACAGGTGCAGTTTACCTACTAAACACACTCTCAAAGTGTAACGAAAAAGCCCACAGCGTATCAATTTGTAAAAGCGTCGGGCGAAGCTTATACCGAGCGTTTCACGCGCACAGTCCGTTGAAAAAAAGAAACAACAATATTTAGCCGTAAGTGTGGCGCGCACGTGGGATGTTTATTTTTGTACACCGAGACGGAGGCAATAGAGAGAGAGAGAATTCTGAGATACCTGGGGTGCGAGCTTCAACTTGACATTGGACCAAGAGATGCTTTATTTAGCCCATCGAGAGACGAGGCGAAGCAGCTAAAGCGAACTATCCGTTACGGCGGATGGCTATTCGGTCCGCGACTCACTGATTTTCGATCTCGATTTATTATACATCGGGCGCTGCGTTTATGTATCTTTGATTCGAAATGCGGAAGCACTGTTTTCTGCTTCTGGTCGATGTAAATTTCGGAGGATATGCATTTTCGGGATATTAACGTATGATACTCGGATGTTCGTAGCTTCCGGTGTTTTGTTGGCTCTTTTAAATTTCGTAGTATCGGCCAACGTATTGTTTTGAGGTAAAGAGTTTGTTTTGTCGCATCGAGTTGATAACAATTTGCCAATGGTTCAGGGTTTCTTTTTAAATCCATTGTTTACTATCCCGCAGCATAAAATTGCTTTGAGTAAGTCCGATGGAGATTTTATTTATTAACTCAACAAGAACGTTTATTATTCATATTGTTTTTGTATGATAAAGCTGCACTTATCCAATAAATTAGAAATTGAATATCTTTGAATAATTCCCAACTACTTATTCATAGTAACAGAATCAATGCTGATTTACAGCAATGCACATTTGCTAATTTTATACAAGTTAACAAATCATTTGATTATTGAACTTAAACTTAAATCTTTCATTATAAAAGAATTATTGTATCTGTAACTGTTGTTGCATCGCTTTAAAGCACACAAGTTTGCCGTTCAAGATCCCCTGTCTAATTTACCAAGTTACAAACAGATGATCTCGCTTGAGCAAATAACAAAGTAACCGTCTCAAGATGTACAGATACATATATATATACACGTACACGAGGCGTTTTCAACAGCCAAAGTTTTCCAAGTACAATCGTTAACCGAACGCTCCTAACGCTTTTCAGAGGTTTACGCAGTATCTCGCTTCCAGCAACAGTACGTTTCAGCTCAGCAATTTCCTCGACAAAAGCGGAGTACAAGGTAACTATATATATAAGAACACTGCTTTACATTAAAATGTCGGCTGTGGAATTAAAATTGGGGGGTTTTTAATCGGGTTTTACGAGAATTGAGGGGAGATAACTTCGATTGTGTACTCTTACATATTCATATGCACATTGTACTAACCCATGGATTATCGATCGGTATGCTCGATTGATTATTTTCGAGATTTTTATTTTCGAAATCGTTAACGAATCGAACTTTATTACCGTGTTATAATTATAAAAAGAAAAACGAGAACAGTTTATGTAACTGTAAAAAAGTAGCCTGAGCCTAATTGCCTGATTACGCATATTTAGTCGGGCAATAGATTTGAATCTTAACTGTTCAATAACAATTATCACACTGCACTTCGTGTTCGTATTTCGAGTGAATCTCGTCGTGTAAAACTCGTAAAATTCGTTGTGCGATTAATAATTAGGATTCACGGAACCGAAGCTCGCGAAGCCACTCGGTTACACGGACACTTTTGCTTTCGCGCGCCGAGCCCAACACACACACACTTACACACACATGAAGCGCGTCGGGAAAAGTGCACGAAGGAAAAAGTGTTATGCGCGCGTATAATGAGTTTACGATAACTCAGTCACTCGATAATCTATTCGCGCGCGAACTAACTTCGGAGCTTTTGCATGCACTCATAATTATATACAGTATTATACACTTACACGCACACGCGAGACACGTATGCGGAATGGCAGCTAACCAGAAATAACTCTCGACTGATGTGTATAGATATAAGGACTAACTAACGATTCTTCTTTCTTTTTTTTTTCATGAATCCATCATAGGTATAGATCTTTTTTAACCTACTCATAATACATTATTTATTGTTTGTTCGGACACTATGGCATTTTTTATTGATTATCATTTTTTTGCGGATGTATGAAGATTTTTTTTTTCGCGAATACGCGACAGTGCCGATAAAATGGCAAAGCTCGACGGGAAAGAGCTGATATTTGTTATACATGCATTTGTTTAAATTGTGTATTTTTGAAGAATAAAAATCAAGACTGACATAAGTGTTATGCTTACTTAAATGCGAAAAACAAAAACTGTTTGAAAGATACATTTCTGTTTGTATATTAAACTGTTTATGTACTGATAAATCTTTTTCCTTATGCAGCTTGATTTGTGTGCAATGTTAAAGATCAAAAGCTCAATTTCGAAGAAAAAATATTGTTTTCTACGAGAACTCTTCATTGGGAAAGTCGAAAAATGTAATCGGAAAATCCATTTACTAAGTTGTAATCGGAATTTCAATTCAGCGTATAGTGGGGAAGATAAAAAGACTGTCTTGATAAAATATTTTGATAATATTAATATTACAACATCAAATATATCATTTAATTTTGTCATATTATACCTGTTAAGTATATAAAAAGGCAGTTCTGCTTCAAAATGATTATAACACGTAAAATATGCATCAGGTTGTAAAAACGTAATATCAAGACTTGATAGTAAAATTTCATTACGTATAACATTACGTGTTACGTAACGGGTTTCACATTATCGCACATTTCGTGCTTTTATTCGCGCTGAAAGGGTTTTTACAATTTCCCATTTTTGTAATTATGTATTTTTGAAGTTTCAAGAACGTGTTTACGCACATTTATCGAGATTAAAAAGAAACAATTCGAGTAGGAAAACCCGATCATTGATTAAAGAAAACGAAATGAGAAAAACAGTTCGGGAAACCGGACTGGAATAACCAGGAAACAGCTGGTAATTTTTGTGACAACTGTGACACGGAAAGCTTTTCTAATTAAAATATTTTTGTATTCCGTACTCGTTGTTATGCATAAATTATATTAAAGTTATTTTTAAAATTAATGTAATATTTGGTTAGACACTCACAAAGCTAACTTACAAAATACGAAAGAAAAATAATGAGCTAGCGAAAATGGATGAATTAATAAAAAATGCCTAATATGCCTGAATCTATCTTCTTCGCTCTTGGCGACTTGACTAACCTGGAACAATTTTCTTTCTGTTCTGTGGGCGCAGCAGGAGCACGCGTGGGTGAGTTCTACATCTCTTTGGAATTCCTTTGCTCATTTTAACGCGCTTTTGGTAGATTACTACCTCTGTAGCATTTAATTTTGCCAAACTTACATTTCATTCTTACCGCGCTTTCTTTAGTGTGATAATAACTTGAGGAGCTCGAGTTATTTTCTTATTTTTTTTTTCAACTGGATGTTGAATATTATGTCAGTCAGTGAGATCGTTTATTAAAGGTTAACCTTTAGAGGACCGGAAAGCCGATATATCGGCTCGCCCTGTGATATGAACTTTTTACATAGTTGATACATGATACTAGACACTAATTTGGGCACTTTTCTATCGTGATTTTAACTCTTAAATCCCGGCCGTCTAAAGGTTAAACAAGTAACGCTAAAACATGTAAAGAGGGATTTTTAATTTAAAGATTTAAATTTTCTCAGTCACTGTGGAAATACTCCCTTAACGCTCAATTTCTATTTTATACGTAAAAGAAATTACTTATGAATACAACGAGTGGAACAATTTAATATTCATATGAAAAATGGAACACAAAAGATTTTAGACTTTAAAAAAGATATTGAGTAGACTTTGGTTTATGAAAAAATTAATTTAGTGTAGTCAGATTGAAATTACATAGCGCTTATAAAAATTCTTGTTAATATATTCTTTGACAAATTTGAGCGTTAAAGTGCATTTAGATCATACAACTTATGACTCGAGCTTCTTGCCTGCGTTAAACTACAAGATTATTGACTAACCATGTGTTTTTAGGCTACGACATGTCGCCATTCATTAGAAGGTACGCGAAATACTTAAACGAGAAGGCCCTTTCATACAGGACTGTTGCATTCGACTTCTGCAAAGTCAAGAGGGGGTAAGTTTCATACTTTTTATCCAGATTCATATATTTTTAAGGATTTAGAAAGCTAGACGCGATATAAAGTGGAGCAATTTCCATCTTCGAGGAATCTAATGTTCAGCTTTATTGATCTGTGTACGATCCATTAAGTATGCGCTGAAAGCGAATCGTTTTCCTCGTAGTTATGAGGCTTATATGGTTACGATTCATTTGAATAGCTAATGCTCTTAGGTGGATATTAATTGTGAAACGTGGTTGGAATCTATCTAGCATTACTGGTGACAATTTGCCGTTGATTCCAGTGAGTCGTGCTTTTATGGGATCATTTCATCTTATAAACTATAATATTCAACTAGAATGAAATGGTTCTACTTATAGAGCTCAAATTATATTTGTGTATAACTATAATACTGTCGTTTTATTGAAGTGAATATTATCAAAGAAGTAGACTGCTATGACTAGCAAACAGTAAATAATAAGAATTCGCGTTCTCCGTATAATAACGAATGAAGTTTGAATAAGATAGTCAAGTTTTTAGCATTGAAATCCAACCGTAGACCATTAACATAAACTCGATCGTACTAATCCTGTGGATTTCCAGGAAGGAGGACGGCACACTGCGCACAATGAACGCGGAGAAGCTGCTGAAGACGTTGCCGGTGCTTCAGGCCCAGCTCGACTCGCTCCTCGAGTTCGACTGTTCCGCCAACGATCTCACGAACGGAGTCATCAACATGGCTTTCATGCTGCTCTTCCGAGATCTCATTCGGCTGTTTGCCTGCTACAACGACGGCATCATCAATCTTTTAGGTGAGAGATCGTTTGGATTCGAGATAATGGGGATGCAATATTTAATTATGAAACGGAGCATTAGTTTGGCCATTTTGCAGAATAATGTTTAATTCAAACTATCGGTGATGTTGAAAATTTCTCTTTACCTTTCGTTTTATATAAGTACTTTAGAAGCATTTTCCACGAATTATCCAAATTAAAAGCTTTCCATTTGCAATTATACAGAAAGGATAAGTTTTATTATTTAAATTTTATAGGATAACATTTAATCAAAAATGAATTTTGTTTCAGAAAAATACTTTGATATGAATAAGAAGCAGTGTCGAGACGCTTTGGACTTGTATAAAAAATTCCTTATTAGAATGGACAGAGTAGGAGAATTCCTGAAGGTTGCTGAAGTAAGTTTATATCTTTTCATTATCATCAACAAAATTTTACTTATAATAAAAAATAATTATGCTAACAATGTTTTTTTTTATATAGAACGTAGGCATCGACAAAGGCGACATTCCAGATCTCACAAAGGTAAAATATCATTATGGTCGTATATGCGAGGAATCAGTTTTAAAGATAATACTAGTTTTCTTTTTAAATTGGGTGTTTTTTAACATATTTAAATGTGATATGCTACTAATAGAGATTTACATATAGTTTTAATGTTTTAAAAGTTGAAATTCGTACTAATTATTAATTTTATTGTGGAAAATACAAGTTTATTTACAATTTATAATATACTTGCGTACTAAAATATGTATAATATAGTAATTGTAAGTTACGATTTTTAGATTAGACTTTCAATTAATTCAAACGTAATTTTCTGTTTTGTTTAGATAAGATTTCGTCAAATTAGAAAAAAGGTCTAAAATATTTATTGCTGCGCCGCAATTATTTCATCAATGAATAATATGCATGAAAAGATTATTTTCCAATGAATCATAGCGATACTAAAAATATTAAGTTACAAAATTACCGCTATACCAAATTTTAACCAAACGCTGAAAATTAACTTTCAAACTGAATCCAGTTCTAATATCGCTTCCTAAAAGCAGAGCTTTGCGCATGTCATTCGCGTTCTCCCGTCAAGCTTCTAACCAATTTTCTTCTCGCAGGCCCCAAGCAGTTTGCTCGACGCATTAGAACAGCATCTTGCCTCGTTAGAGGGCAGAAAAGGTTCCGCGGCCAATACGCCGACCCAATCGGCCAGGTAAGCCAAGCTATCATGCTTCTCATATATTCTCTGTATTCTAATGTTACGAATAACGGGCTCAAGTGGGAAGATGGTCGTCGTACTTTTTCTTACCGAGCTAATATAATGTACTAACTGCATTTTATCGGTTTTTTCGGAAATTTATATTTAATTGATTTTATTAACGCTCAATTGAATTATTAACGAAACGGAGAAGGCTGCTTTTTCTTCCCACTGTATTTTATCTATCTCTATATATATAAATGTCGAGACGAATGATCTTAAATATCTTTCTGTTGGAGAATTAAGATTTGTTTTCTTACCTTTTTCTAACAAATTTTTTATGTCTGGGATATAACTGGAATTCTCTAATTTCTTTCTCTTTCTCTTGGCATGTCCATGGATCTTTATCGCTTACCCTGAATCTCTGATGAATTTCGCTGTTTATTCTTTTTTTATTGATTCATAAAATTTTGTTACGATTCTATGAAAATTATGACTGACGTTTCTAGACTAAGCAGCGAAATTGACCGTTTTTGAGAAAAAAACAAATGAGCAAATAATACCTTGTAACAATTGACTACGTGGACATGCCTATTAACCCTTTCCTTTTTTCACAACCCCATCCATGAACCTTGCATCGATCATATATCACGTGCACCAAATCTTGAGACGTTCATTAAAACACCGAACCAAATTTTATGTTTTCTTTTTAACTGCACAAAATTGACACACAAATTTCAGTACAAGTTCTATTTTGAATCACACAAAATTATAGATCTGTAAGCATTGTGAATTTTTTTACTTATATAAAAGTAAATTGAGTATTAATTCGTGAATATGTTGCTTGAACTTTGAGTGTTTGTCTTTTATATATTTATCGAAACTTAATTAGTTTTTAACATATAAAGTGAGTTCGGTAATTTGTTAAGTAGTCTAAAAGATAAGTAGTTTTACTTTTTATTGAATTTAAATGAACCACACAAAATTTAGAAAGTAAAGAGTTTTTTAAAAGTATGTAGTTTCTTCGTTAGATAGTTTTACTAACAACTTTCCTCACGTATTATAATATGTTGCGTCCAATTCATTGATGTAATGATTAGAAGTATAATGAATTGAGGCGAGGCGCACTGGAGTTCATTGATGAATGCGATGCTTGATCTTTTCATGTTCACTATTCCAATGTTCTTTATACTAACTGATTAATCCATAAGCTTGGTGTATTTGTGTTTAATTTAACAGAAACATATGAGTAATAGCCATTATTAATTTTACATTAAGACACAAGTCTAATTAAGCATGAGAATCTTCATTGATGTATCCGTAAGATATGCGAAAGCATTTATCTTTGTAATGCACAAATTATGCAAATGTTCATTCACGTTTAAGACACTATCGTATTTTATAACCTGGGAAAAAGAATGACACATGTCGGTAATATTGACATACTCTATAAGAATCGAATAATTTCTTAGACATTTCGTAAACTGCATCGTAATAATAGAGTAGCTTTTCGGAGTAGAATATTATTGTTTTCCCCAGGCTCAAATATACATATAATATTTGAGATAGTCGTTAGGCATGTTGTAAACAAGTTGAGAGAAAACACTATATACTAACACACATAGAAAACGAGTTTCTCTGAGCCAACACTTTGTTAACACGTATACTTAATTTTTACGTAAATTTGCATTTATATGTACTACACGGTTTTTTTCTTTTTTGTCTTCTCCTCTTTTTTTTTAAACTCTCTCTCTCTCTCTCTCAATTATCAAATCCCATCATCACACGTCTCTTCAACACTCTTTAATTTCTATGAAAAAAAATTTTACTCTCCCGCGCTGATCCTGCTACATATCCTACGTCCCTTCGACTGTCATTTTATCACTCTGTCTCTCTCTCTCTCTCTGTCCACCTCTTTCTCTCTCTCTCTCTCTCTCTCTCCGCCTTTCTCTGCCTCTCTCATTCTCTCTACACCTCCCGTACAAAACGACCCAAAAAGCAGCAATCGAACGAATGTAAAGTCGGGAGTGTCCGCCCTATCTTCCACCAGCACTGCCTTCGGGACAGCGGCGAGCAATCAGCGACTCGAGAGCACCGGCAATGGCCATATCGACGAAGCGCTCAGGCAGCAGGCCCTCGCCGAGGAGGAGGCCGTCATGAATCAGTACAAGGTCTCCTGCTCATATCTGCGTCTTTATAGTCGTTTTTGTTTTACTATATCATAATATAGTATTATGAGGGTAGCCGATGTTACCATATAGTTTTTATCTTACCGGCACTATGGTTTCGCTTCAGTAACCACAGCACTGAAAATGAGTAATATGATTAAGATTTTTCGAGTAAAAGTTCACTTTTCTTTATACAATATACAGTGCCGGTCAAAGGTAGAAAACGTGTAAAATTTTACAAGCGTTCAGGTACCTAAAGCTAATAGTGCAATCGGTAGAAAAGAATTTAGAGTCATTTTTAGTTAATACTCAATTCTAATAACTCAACAATAGTCCTTTCAATAAAGAAACCAGTTAAAATAATTAAAATTAAAAGAATTAATTTACTATTATGAAAATAAATCCGCCAACTCGCACTAACAAAAAACTATTATATTTCTATACTAAATGCAAATCTATTAAATATATCTTCGGAAAGAAATATCTGTAAATGTTAAGCTACATAAAAAATTCAGGCCGCGGGCAATACTTTTGTACTAAATAAAGAATTACTATTGAAGCAGGCAAAGGTGCAATCTCCGACTAGCGGACCAAGTACGAATCCATTCCTCAGTTCTCCAACCAACAATGCAGGCCAGCCGATTGTTGATCTGTTTGGCGGAGAAGCACCGGCAGATGGTCAGGTACGAATTACAAATTATTTAATATTTAATAGTTGGAAAGCTCTTTCTTTTAATAATTTAATTTCAACATATTTGTAAAATAAAAAAGATTATCATAAAATTATTGCGAATTTCAGGCACAGAGAGCATCGGACGATTTGTTGCAATTGGCAGGGAATCCATTTGCAGATATGTTCGGAGCACCACCACCAGCTGCGGGGCAGCCGGCTCCAGTCCAGAATAATATGTGGATGACTAATGGTAATGGTAAATATAGGAAACCCGTAGACACGTTTGTTGTTATTTTTATTTCATTAATCATTGTATTTTGATTGGCGAGCGATATTGATATTTTTATTTTATTTTTACGCTCTTTAGTTGCGCTCTCTGGTGAATATGTACAATAACATTTGATTTTTGAGCTAATTGCTTAAAATATACTCGGGTAGATAAAGAGTTTAAAAAGTATCAGTATCGTTTCTTAAAACTTGGTGCACGTTAATTACATGTCATGTTATTTAGTTCGTTTTATTTTCAGTTTTATCAAGCACACGTTGATTTTTCATTTTGTAGGTTTCACCGCGGCACCACCAGCAACTAATAACTTTGTTACAGATAACAACTTCTCCTCAGTCTTCGGCAACCAAGACCAGCAAGCGGGTGAGTACACCGGAGAATCCGCAGTCGCGTCTTGTGCGGTGTATCTGGATCTTCTATTCTCTTTCACTTTTATTTTTTAACCCTTGGATATTATAACCCATAGCATCAACTTAGTTGTGTCGGTCTAATGCTGGCCTGTGTAACCTATTATATATATTATACATATTTGCAAACGTGGATTTATTAACACATAAGGGAAATCATCGACGAGCATATGATGAATTTCTCTTGTAATTATCTCGTATTACTTCTGTCTCGTAACGTTTTATTTTCTTTTCTCACTGTATTAACCCCACATTTGTTCAGGTACATGCAAAACATGGAAACACCGATGTGCCATATATTTTTGAAACTATTATAGAACTTCCATTCTTTTTCTTTAGCAACTTTTGTGTTACGTATTAGTGGCGCGTTAGCTTAGTCCATAGTTTGCCCGTATCTGTTGACCTCATATACATAATCTGAATGCACCTTTGTTATCCATTCACGCTCAAGGGACGTTTGACTACACGTATTTTTCTTTACAGTACGAATTCAACGCATTAGATAAATCATCGATTCGTTCATTTAAACGTCGCATTTAGTCACATATAGTTATATCGAAAATGGTAGAGATGTTGACTCGAACGAATACTTATAGTCAAAGGTTCCTCGTGGTTTGCGGGTACATAATCGACATGTGGCATCGTGCGTACACTGTCTTGATAAAACACAAATACCACAAAACAGAAGCTGATTTATCGAAGACTAATTTCTCTTTTACTCTCTCTCTCTCTTTCTCTCTCTCTCTACTTCACACAACCTCTCTTCTGCCTGTGGATGTGCCAAACCAACCGCTCTTCATCTCATCTCATCCTCCACACACCATAAACACACGAATCAACCGCACCACACCGACTAACCAAAACTAACGACAAAAAAAAAAAAAAAAAAAAAAAAAAAACCAATCCATCCCACATGTCGCTCTGTCTCTCAATACTGTCTCTAACCGACTAATCATACATATATATGCACCTTGGTCACTTTCTGCGCAAGCTGCTGTCCCAGGAGCCGGCATACCGAATCCCTTCGCCTCCGATTTCCCATCCTCGGCTCCCCAAGCCGCAGCCGGCTTTGACCAGCAACACCAGGGATTGGAGAGCCAATCGCAGCCCGGCGTCGCAGGAGACCTGTTCAGTGCCGGTGGTGGCACGGGTCAGACGGCAGACTTATTTGGGGCCGACGCGGCAGTGGCACGTGCCCACGGCGAGGCTGGCGCTGGCGAGTCCGGCGATCAGCACCAAGCTCTAGCAGGCAAGTCCACTGCCACGCCGCCGCCCAGACCGCCGCCACCCTCCGCCCAGGGAGGCACCCCACGGTCCGCCTCGCCCGCCCAGCCAAGCAAGAGCGCCTTCGACGACCTCAACGACAGCATTAGAATGGCACTGGGCGGGTCTCCCTCACGTCCGGCTCCTTTGGCTCAGCAGCAACAGCAGCAGCAGCAACAGCAACAGCAGCAGCAACAGCAGCAAGCTCAGCAGATGCAGCAGCAGCAGCAGCAGCCTTTCGGGGTATTTGATATGGGGCAGCAGCCGATGATGCCTCAAGGCGGACCGATGATAGGCTACGGGGTTGCTCCCTCCCAAGCCCAACTCCCAATGGGATACGGATCCCCGGCTAAGCAGCCGATGCCAGGTGATGGGACTATCCGCCAAAGAGAAAAATTGAACAAACAAAAGAAAAGAGTCACGCTTATTACATTTTTTTTATACAACAACAACAACCTGTTATTTTTTACTCGTTCGTTTCGTTTGTTGATTCGCCGTTCGTTCGATTACACTTTTTTTTTCTTTTTTTCTTACTTTATTCAACATTTCATATGATCTGGTGGTGTGTCGCTGCCTTGCGATAGCCAATTGGTCGAGATCAATTTCTTTACTTTCATACAAGTACGAACGTAACAAATTTAAAATTTAGGAGTAAACATAATACGCCGCTGATGGCCACATTTGCAGTTATATACTTCATATCAATTTACAGTAAATGTCATTTTTGCGTTAAAGCTTTTATCATCTTTTACAGAACCTTTTTTTTTAGAAACGTTAGCGCTATTCTCATAAGTATTATAAGAGTAAACGAATCGCTGACAACTTTATTCTTTAAGTATTTTGCAGTACAGAAACTTTTGGAAAATTCGCTTTGTAAAACGTTTCATTAATTCAATTATGTAACAAGACCGTGGCACACCCTTAATGTCGTCGCATGTATCGTTACAATCAGATATTACAGTTGATATCGTTTGATCATTGTCGGTATTTTTTCAATTATTTATTATATTTTATTTAAAGCTATGCTCTATAAACGAATGGATTAAAGATGCGCTTGGGTTGCTTAAAATTGTTGTTTCAACTTACTCGAACTAGTTCATACAACTTTTGTGAATTTTACAATATACATATAAAAAATATTAAAGTATTTCATAAATTAATAAAATATGAATGTAGATATAAAATTTGAAATTTGAAATTAACATCGTATCGTAAGTGTAATTTATAACTTAAAATTCAGCTGTCCTATAATCGATAAACTTCATTACATTTTCAGCGTATCTGGTTTAAGCAACCCATCTGCTATTTACATATTTTATTTGCTTATTGTTTTATCTGGTTGTGAGTTATTCGTATCGTATATTTTCTTATTCACGATCTCCCGAGATTTGAACAGGAAATTTTTTTACGATAGGTTTAATGACTACGTCCAAAACTTATTTGTCATCATTTTTATTATTGTTATTATTATTATTTTGTTTATTAGTTACTATTTTCCGAGCCAGGCAATAAAGACTAGGCTATCCTGAACGTGCGCCTATAAGTATCTCGTTTTGTTGGTACAAAAAAAGCGATCGAGCAGCCTTGCACTAGTGGTGACTATTCCAAAAAAGAAAAAAAGAAAAAGAAAAAATATCACCATCCTTTCAATGAGCACACTGATTACTTTTAGCTAAAGCGTTTTTTTCATTTATGTTTAATCTTTTACAAATTATGTTATAATGGGATTCGGTATTGCTTGAATATAAATCAGGTTGTCATATCATCAATTCATCAATTAGAAAATAGAAAAAGTCATTGAAAATACGATCATATATTATACTATTATTATATTCACTCAAATTATTACTATGTGCGCTTACCAAATTACACTAACACTAAAAATTGGCAGTTTTCATAGGAACTAGTTATGATTTTTGATATATTAGATCTCTAGATTAGGATTAATAAAGCTACAATCTAAAATAGTTATAGCTATAGATAGAAGGGCTTAATAGTCTTGTCGACGGTCAAAACATCTCAAGAGCGCATCATTTAGTGAGCATAAACATATTTATACCATATGCGAAACTGAATACTTTTTGTAAAACTAAACTTTATTATTTATTCAATTCAAACATAAGTAAGAAAATCTGTTTTCTAAAAGTAATTGCATTCTAAATTTGTAAAGAGACGAATTTTCACTCAATTCAGAGCAGATGATTAAGTTTTAATTTTGAAAAATGCATTGCTTTATACCAACAGTTATGCTATACTTGTTGGTAAAATTCTTACCTCTTCAGAGAAACTAGCGCTCCAAGTTCATCTTAAATTTGCTCTTGAATTCATGTGAAATTCAGCTCAAAAAAAATTTAGAGTGCGTCGTGTGCGCATATGCATCCCAGCATCCCTCTATCGATGTCTCGCGCATCGATGCCGCCTTCTCATAAAAGAATTAGTCTCTCAACACAAAGAAAAAAAATAGCATATATATAAATCGAACTCAAAGCACTCGAATGGCGTGTCCACATACACACATTGTAACATTTTTGTAATAATAGCGCATGACCAAAATGTGACTGATTCACTTGAGTTCTATACTACCGACATAGAGATTCCGCTTTACCGCCGCTTCATCCCATGGCTTTTATTTTGCTTTCTCGCACACGATCAAACGAAGCGCCAATTGCCTGCTTTACCTGTTCAACCATTGGTCCAAAGCAGGAGATTGGCGCGGCTTGCATTGGCATGTAATAACGCTTGGCTTTTGACTCGCTTTTCTCTCCGCGCGCTTTTGATTTTTTTTTTAAATTTTTTGCCTCACGCTTGTCTTTTTTGTTTGTTTTTCTCCTCTTTTTTTCTGCCTCTGTTGTGCATCATCACCGCTTAAAGGTTTTGACGGTTTGGCCGCTACTCTTATACCCATCAGCCCCGTATCTGCAGCTAGTAACGTTTCAGCAGCCGGACAACCGGCTAATGCCGCGGCAGCGGCGGCGGCCAGCGGCAAGGTACTCACCGGCGACCTCGACAGTAGTCTCGCCAGTTTAGCCCAGAATCTCAGTATCAACAAGAGTGCTCAGCAACAAGTCAAGTTAGTATACCGCATTATATAGTTGGAGACGATTTTCCAGTTTTTTTCCATCCGATATTGAAAATAACGTATTTGCGTCTAACCAAACTCGGTACTTATCTACTAGTACATCAATGCTGGCCCCTAAATATATATTTTCTAACTATACTATAAGTGGTGTATTTATTTAATTAATAATTAAAAGAGAAACTTGACCTTTGTAGTAAAGGGAACAAAATAAAAGGTAAATAAGTAGACAAGGATCGAACTTGGATAGACATTCGTATTCCATTTATTATTTGAGCGGTGGATGATTTTAAGGGGTAACATTTTTTTCTCGAAACTCGACAGTCTTTTACTAGCTTTGGGCATTTGACTTTATGAAAATATTAAGCAGGACACTTGAAATTCAAATTGAAAAATCAATAAACTGTGTTTATAATAGTTGAACGATAATGGTTTTAGGGGTATGCAATGGAATTCACCGAAAAATACAGCCAAGGCAGGCGGTACGGCGGGATGGACGCCACAGCCGATGGCAGCTACAACAGGTGCTGGTTATCGACCTATGGTGAGTACAAAGACACGCACTTATCACTATGCGCTTTTATAAGACAAGCCAAGACTATTTTTATTGACTAAGCACGTTTTTTATTCGATGTAAATACCTATTATATATATTTATCAACATTTAGCACTTCTTCGATATGATCACTTAGCTGCAGAGGCGTATTAATAATTCAGTCACGTATAGTTTAGAATGGAATTTATTCGAATATTTTACAGCTATATTATATCGCTATTTTTGATACATTATTTACGTATTATGGTTTTTATCATTTATACAGAATATTTTAGATTTTAGTATTAGAATGGAATTGTAGTGCTTTTTCTGGATTTTAAAATTGCATATATATTGTTATATTTTTTATTGAATTTTACTATTTCTGTGATTTTGATAGCTTATAATACACCAAAGGAAATCTTGAGAATGGCACAATTATTTGGGAGGTCAACTAACTTTCAATTGATTTTTTTCACAAACGTTCCATTATTAAATAACATTATTAAATTAAATTATTCAATCAAAATCTATGAAAAAGTAAATATTTCAATTTCAATATTATCATTAATATATGAATAATTTTACTATAAAAAAGTTAATATTTCCTCACTTTAAGTAATGGTGAAAATTGCTCTTAGCAAGCTTCTTGGCATTTTTTTTTATGTTTTATTAAATAAAAATTATTTTATTGATTACGCACTTGGAGGAGAATTTATCAAAATTTTATTAAGTTTGTCTTAGATGTGATTTTCTCTTTTGAACTAAAAATTCATTAATCTTTTAATAATTGAAATTGAAAATGATTTCTATTTATTTGTCGTTTTTTTGCAGACTAAATAACTTTCTTTTAAAAATATTTAACTCGAGTGCTGAATGCAAGTAATAAACATTCTCGTTTGTCTAATTTATAATTTATTAGTAATTCGGTAATTTAAAATAACCTATTGCGAAAATTTACTAAAAATCGAATCAACAAAATTAGCTTACCTCATATTCGATCGGTAATGTCAGTTACATATATATATATTGTGAATACCTGTTCCATAAGTCAACTTTAATGGTATCTATCGAAGTAACAATAATAATTTTGAAAAGATGCGATTGGCACATTAGAAAAAGAAAGTTCTCCAACTGCGTAAAATTGGCATAAATAGCAAAGTGATGCATGCACAGCATACGGCATGTTAATGGCTGTTACAGGGCCAAGGAATGACGCAACTTCCTTCGACCACTACTATGGGCTTCCCTCCCCAGCCTGCGCCGCTGGTGAGTTTTGATTCCTACGAGGCACAATGATCTCTTTTTTACTTTCCGTCTTTATGTGTTTTATTTATCCTTTCGTTATCTTCTTTTTATATTATATATATATACGATTATGTGTGAATCTGCTTGGTTTTTGTGTGCTGGCAAAACAAAACGCGCTCTTTTATAATTATACTACTTGGAACCCCCTGCAACTGTTGTAAGATGGAGGAATTGTTACTAACCTATAGTGAAGCACAAGCAAATATGCACTATTACTTTCCTCGTTGAAACTAATGTGATGCTCGACGATTTCAATGCAACGAGAGTGTTAAAATTAATTCGAAGATATGGAACAGTTGAGATAGTTCAGGGGTTAGGAAAGTATACAGAGATCCTCCAGGGATAAAAGTTGAATATTATGATTCTTTAAAGCACCAGACGAGATTTTTCTAATGTACTAATAGATTAAATTAATATTTAACACACTCAGTTGTTATTTTGTCGATCACTGTGTTTGTATCTAAAATCAGTACAATTAACAAATACCTAGAGCTAATTAAACATTTAGATATTTTAATTATTGCACCAATTGAGCTTGCGCAGTACATTGCCAAATTTTTGATATTTTTTATAGCAGCTTCTCACAAGTAGATAGTAGCACACACATTTTTAATTAGAGTTAGTCAATGCTTATCTTAAATAGCACTCTTACACATTGTACATACAATAGATGAAACAATATGTATTATATGTATCTGTTCACGTTTCAACCTGGCGAACAGATAAAACTCGTATTGAAGTTCAAAAAAATAACTGTTTAAAGTTTAGTTCCAAATCAAAATATTCGAAATCTGGATATTTGGAATGTGCAATTTATTCAAAAGATCGTTTTTAGTTGATTTTAAATTAGTTTAATTCATTAAATACAAGACTTTTCAAAAGTTCTATTTTAGAAATAAACGCCATAAGAAAAATTTTATTATAAAATCTACCAAAAACGAACAGAGCTGAATACTTTTTTAAAACTTATATAATTATAATTTTCTAATAAATTGTATAAATATTAAAAAAAAAAATTTAACTATCGACAGATAGTTTTTTTTTAAAATTAAATTATTTTATGGTGTTTTAAAAGTTTCAGTTCTATTAATAAAAGACCGTTAAATATTGTCATGCCTCCCTTACCGACTGGTACCAGTATATCTAAAGTATTACTATTAGTATATTTTTTTAAATGAATTTTTAAATTTATATTTATTACAGTATATTGATTCTTGTATATTGATTACAGTATACTGATTCTAGTAAAAAATACTTGTACTAATGCAAAATAAAGGCATGATTGCACTTCCTTGGATCATAATCTATCATTTCGCAAAGTTTCAGCTGGATAAAGTGTTGGGATCGTCCGTTAGGAACTTTGCGAAATGATAGATTATGATCCAAGAACGTACAATGATATCTTTATTTGACATTAATACGAGTATTTTTTTACTATCACATCCCCTTAATATTTTTTAGAAACTCTAATCAATTACATCCATATTAAGCGTTTTTTACTGCAATAAATAATTTCAACATAAAAAGTTATTTTAACGTTTGATATTGCAAAGCCAGTATCGGTAAGGTAGAGTGCGCATCGCTATCTCGCCAATACAGATTTCACAGTCAATATATACTTATGTAAAATGGCGCATCTCCACAAGTGATAGCGAAAATAATGTTTGCAAAGAAAGAAGGAAAGAAAGCAAGCAAAAAGCAAAGTGCAAGGACTGACGGTCATGGTTATTGGTGATGTGTTGTACATAGGGTATGCAAGGTATGCCAATGGGCATGCAGGGCATGCAGGGCATGCAGGGCGTGAGACCGATGATGGGCGGCGCGCCCGTGGCACCCGGTGGCATGATGATGCCCGCCGGCGCTCAACCGGGTGCCGCCGCCGGACAGCCGGCTAACCCCATGATGGCGGGGGCGCCGATACAGCAGCAGCCCCAGGCCCAGCAGCCGCCACAGCCCCAGGCTAACCAGGTGCAGCTCGACCCCTTCGGTGCACTGTGAGCTGGCTAGGTATACACAAGCGCATCGAGTGGACGTATGATACAGTTCTTTCGCGACATCGACCACGATGTTTATCGGCGGAGCAGGTTTACCGACAGAGTCTGCTTTACCGACTGTCGTAACTCGACGTATACCGACTTCGTTAGATTCTTACTGTGTGCACTTGAAATTTTGGAAAATAGTAAAGAGAGCTTAAACAAAACTTCCCAGTGAACGATTCCTCCAGAATGTCCCCCAATTTCAAGCCGAAAGAGCACTTTGGCTAACAGTTTCTCCTAAAGAGGTCTTTTATTGCTTAAAATTGGTGGACATCCAGGAGGTAATATTGTTCACTGGTTTGATGTAGTCAATAAATCAAGGTGCAAATCTAAAGGTCGGAATTCGGCATTGATTTAACCTTTGAACTACTGATATTTGTCAAAATTTATCACTATCGTTAACAAATGCTCCGTCGATACATGAATATGTAACATTTATTTTGTTTGAATACGTTTTATTCAGAACGAAAACGTATAAGTATATACGAATATTGAAACTTTATAAGCTAAGTGGAACAGTGAGTTTAAACACATAGAAAATTTGAAGTATAATGGTTTTCTCAGTAGTACTTCGGGATATTTAGAAACTACATTTATATACCATCCACATAAATGCACTCAATCGTGTGAAACTTGAAGAAAGGCGAAGTATTAAAAAAAAAAAAAAAATAATATACGAATTATAATCGTTTCATTGTCTTTTTATTATTTTTTGGTCCCTTCAAGTTTCTCACTGTACTAAAATCACCTACTAACTCTAATTCTTTAGCGCACGTATTTATTAATCAAATATCAGCATATACAAAAAAATTTTAACATACAACTTGTGAATAACGCGCTAAGCAAATAATACTGTACATTAAAAAAGCATACTTGTGTACAGACTAATCTGTAAAATTATACCTATTATTATTAATCATACCTTCAGGAATGAAAAAGTAACTCTTCATTATTCATTGATGTAAATTCCATTTGTATCAGGTTTTACAAAATTATTACGGTGACAAAATTAGTTATTTTATATAAAATCTTTTTTTTTGAGGTTTTAGTATCAGAAATTGGAATACTTAAGAGGATGTGTTATGGTCGGAAAGACTCCTATCTTACCGGTTTTTGCATTTAACAAAATACACAAAGAAAGAAAAAGAAAAGAAAGTTTACATCATTGTATTTCTTTAATTCAAAAAATCGGTAAGGTAGGCGAATCTTTCCGACCATAGCACATCCTCTTAAGTACAATTTTCTATAAGAATTGATATTAAAAGTAGAATTTTGAATTATATACCTTAGTGGAATAAATTTTTACTGCAGTGCTGTATTGAATGTTGAAACATTTTATAAGCAAAAATAAATCGGTAGCTTTGGCATTCCTGGAATAGAAATAAAAATACTTACAGCACGAGAGGCAAGAGCATCAACCTATAATGCCATTTTTCTTTTTTTCTAGGAGTTCAATTGGAAGTAAGGAAGGGACGAAGCACCAATTTTTGTAAATACTGTGTAATAATGCCTATATTACCGAGATATGTAACGCCCTGGTTTCTTTTTCTTTCTCTCTGTCTATTTTTCCTTCTCGGATATAATTCTGCTCACCCGCTGCGTGATGAAAACAAAAAAAAAACACAGAAAAAGCAAACGAAAAGCACGCAATTTCTCCTTCGTTGTAACCACTCGAGAGAAGCTAAAGTAAAATAAATAGCTGATGGACACTCGCTCTCATTTTGGCGAGAAATTCCCAACGGACGTGACGAGAAGGGACGTCAACAACGAGAAGAAAATATATCCAAGGGGCCGAGAAAAGCCTTCGAGCGTTTTCACGGGGAGCAGAAACAGCCACCAGCAGAGAACTAGCCAGCCCTCCTTTGGATTGACGTATTAAAAAAGAAAAATATGGGATTTCAAGAAATGAGGATAAAGGAAACGCAAGCATGTAGCATGGTCCTATTTCAAGTTGTCCTATTTGAAGGCTACTATAGTAGACGGATGACTAATAATTTTTTTTTCTTTGCGAAAGAAAAACAAAAACAAAATAATGGAAACGCACCTCTGTGTGTTTGAATTGTACATTTACTATGATTATTTTTTTTTCTTTTTAGCATTATTATTATTATTATTATTATTATTATTATTATTATTACAATATTACTATTATTATTATTATTATTTTTAAACTTATTATTGTGCGATGAACGGGTGAGAGAGACGAGTTAACCGAGATATTCTTTGTTAAAGTATTAAATATAACGTAATGTTTACAGTGTTAGCGTATATATATAATTGCGAATGCGTATGGATAATGACTTTTAGGGGTCGAAGAAGATCGACGCGATGATAATTATGATGATGCAGATGACGATGAAGAAGAAAAAAAAAAGGAACAATTAATTAGTGTGTGATTTGCCTCTCCTCGTTAACCGTTCTTTCATTGTACTGTTTCGATATATCTTAATTAGATAGTTAATTACATCACGTTGTAAACGAGTATATGGGAGCTACTGATACTCATGTGTATGTGTAAAAAAATATGATGAATTTTAAACAACACCCGTATTACGTACTGTAAAGTGCTTTGCTCTGATATCATTCATTGATTCATGATATGACATTTTGCGAGCGGTCGTCGTTGTTTGCGACGGTTTTCTTTTTTGTACTTTCGTTTCGTGTCGTACTATACATAGTTTAGATATGTTCGGAGCGCTGTTTTACCGACCAATTCCTACATAAAATGAAACTTTTGAAAAATTGTATCGTGTATTGTTATATATCTGCATAGTGATATATATAGTGTACTTATCACTATGCATGATTCAAGAAATACTTGGTTTTGCAAAACAATTCACATTTCCTCCATTAATGAATTATCAACAGCTAAGCAAAGTTTAAAGCAAATTTTTTGAATAATTATTTGGAGTATTGATATATTATTTAAAGCATTGTTGAAATATTCACTTGAAACTTTGCTAATTGCATAGAATGCATAATGTAGGGTATAGGAATTTGAAATCAATAGTGTAGTGTATATTTTCATATTTTCTTAATTTAATAAATTATTAAACTTAAATATTTTCAGAAAGCGGTTTGAATTACACGAAAATCTAAATTTTATAAACAGTGTAATCATTGAATTTTTAAAGCAGTCCTATATTTTTAAAATAAAAATTACAATTTTTCATGGAATATTCTGCGTCAGTAAAACAGTTCTATCATATGCTGCTTGAATCATTGAATTTCATAGCATGAAAGAAATTCTTGCGATTTGAAAAAATCTTATCTGCGCTCTAAAAGATATTATTAAAAGCTTTTTGTACTTCCTAAGCTGAGAAAAAACTATTTATGTGTGAAGAAAAAATTGTTTTCGATTCTTGCTTATATTGTTTTATCAATCACGATTATGTAATAAATTCTTAAAGTTTTAAAAAATTTAAATATTGTTTATTAAAAAAGTAATTAAAAGTAATTAAAAAATAAGTGTTTATTAAAAAGTAATTAAAATTATGAAAAGCTGAAATTTTCAATAAATAATTTTTTCTGGGAATCTCTACTGTTTAAAAACTGTTGCTTTTTGTTATGCATCAATATACCAGGTGAATCGTTCACGAAGTTAAATGATGTTAATTTTTACCAATATTTTTCTAAGAAATCACGATATTCATTACCTCGGTGTATTTTTGTTTTCAAGCCTAGAAACGAAAAAAATATAAGATTTTTTCAAATAATGAAGTGCTGAAAACAACAAATGTTACTTTTCTTAAGTTTTACTAATTCAATTGAAAAGTTGTGTAACTAAGTGCAAACGAAAATGTATTTTTGATGTGAAGTATAGTTAACCCATTAACGACCAAGACCCCGAATTACCAACATCTTTTTCAAGGCTTTTTTTCAACTAAAAAAAAGGTTTGAAAATATTTGAAAAAGATCATATCCGACGTATTTTGAGCTGTTCTTTCGAATGGTCAGACTTATTTTTTGCTAAAACACTCTTGAAAAAAAAAATATGGCGTGTTTTTCACGAAAAAAAGTGAAAATATTTAGAAATTTTCAACTATTATATATAAAATTTAGAAATTTTAAAAATATTTTAGAATCATGAAAAAAAATTTCTCGTAATATCGAACATCGATTGCACTTTTTTGCAGTATTTTGAATTATTGTCATTGCATTTTCCTTATGAAAAAAATTCATAAAGTTGAAAAT
>UELV01098131.1:11224-64130 GCA_900490015.1 Megastigmus stigmatizans | reverse complement strand
ATATATATATATATTCGAGTGTGTCCTTATGTGGTAAGGACACACTCGAATTTTGTCTACGGAAAATGATTAACTCACAAATTAGTCCATATTCAGATGATTCATCGAAGGCACGTAGTTCCATTAAACACCGAGATATAATTCCTAAATCAACTATAATCGGTTACCTTATTAGTCGGCATTCTTATGCGCGCATTAGTTGCGATTCACAAAGCGGTTCGTCCGATTTATTTAAATAAATTGTGCAAGGTAAGGCTTTAAACTACATGATTTATCGTATACACTCGGCGATGAAGCGCAGACACGATTCTCATGCAAAACACAAGTGATTGGATGGCAAACATTGTAACCACCGAGTTTCGCGATTCACTTGTGCAACGAAAAAAAAAACCTTTTATTACCATAGCTTTTCCAAGAAGATCAACCCGCAAACTATGTGTGTATAGAAAGTTCCTCTTGTATACGCGCCGTTGAATTTTGCCAAAATATTCGCTCGAACTAATAATAAGTGCGGCCATGAGGCGAGAATCACGTAGCTTGTATACCGTAAAAACCCAATAATCGATGATATACAGTGGAAATAGATTTGTAGGTGGGACAGCTACGACCGCACGATTTGAAGGATGATTGGGCAAAACGGATGCATCTTTTAATACTCGACACGGACGAGCTTCTCTCTCTCTCTCTCTCTCTCTCTCGACGCTGTAGAGCCTATACGAAGGTGAAATTTAGTCACGTAACTAGATGTGACGTGCTGCATGTCAGATACAACTGACACTATACGTTCCTTAGAGCGGTATACAATTTAGGTATGGGTCACTTTGAGATTCGAGAGAAATTGTCTCGGAGCTTTGATCAATGGAATCAAGTGAGTTTGAGGGGCTGTGAATTAGTACGGCTGTGTCTGTGGCAAAATAGCTTATGAAAGCAAAAAAAAAAAGTGAATCATGCGCTCGGTCAACGCTATATGTATAAGAAATTTCCGTTAGCCAGCAATAGAAGGGCATTTGTCGTAATATTGAGGATATTTTTGAGTGACGTGTAGTAGAAGAGCTTTCGACGGCTCGAATGTACTTTTAATCACGTGGCATGGGTCCGAAACAGTTTCGAGAAATCCATACGAATTTTGCCGAAAAGAAAAAACCAAATAGCCAACCACGTGCGCGTAGTTTTCTGATCAACCGTGAACTTGTGTGATGTGTGATAAGAAGATCGGATAAGAGGCAAACAAAATCGGCGATAGATAATAGAAAAGGTAAATATCGCGACGGCGCGATTGTTTTCGCGCGTATTATCGACTATCTGGATGTTTCGCGCACCAGCGGTGAACATTTCATCATGTTGCATAAAGGGAATATCGCTCATCGGATACTGATATAATCCTCGAGGCTGTCTTTACCATCTTATTTATGCGCCTTTTATCTGCCTATCGACGCAACGAGATAACGAATAGAGATCTAACAGGTAAATATCGGGATTTACTTTTTTTTAATTTTTTTTTTTTAAAATTATTATCGACACGAGCTCGCCACGAAACTATTGTATGAGAAAGAGAAGCGATACTCGCTTAAAAGTATTTATGCGCGCTCGTCTTCTCTCGGTCCTAAATTCTTTTTCAATTTGCGTTCAGTGACTTTACGGCGCGAATAATGGATTGAATAGCCTTTTTAAAGAACCGCGATTATTCTTTCGCTCGCGAATTAATACGTACTTGAAACAAATGGTGCTGCTTTTGCGCACCGGCAGAACAAAAAGACATGTGATGTATTAGAATTTTAATCGACTCGCGGCCTGGGCGAAGTAAAAATCGGTCAAACTTTTTTGTTGATAGAAAAAATGTTGATCGAATGAATATATTAATTTGTACAAATTGAATTGTAAATACTTCCTTACAGCAATGAAAGTGAAAATTATTTTTTGATTTATGACGTAATAACGTTACGACACGCTATACACACCAACAAATTGAAGAAACGTTTTAAATTTGGGTCACCGTGAATCAATTTCTTTTAAGTTGCATTTAATTTATTAACCTTATTTTATTAAATGTTTGTTTCTTTGCTAAGTGTCAAAATATGGAAAATCAATACAGTTTATTAATAAATTTGTATTACCATGCTTAAATAAAAGAAGCTTTAAAAATTCATGAGATAAAGTTTGCATCGAGGAGTTCGTTCTTATTCTCGTATTCAAATTTTTATTAGTCGGTAGTTTTATATCTTAAAAGCTTTCTGCAACTTGTTCAATGCGGTCAAGCAAATGCTCCAAGAGTAGTTTTCATACTGGATCGCCTTACCGCATCAATTCCGTTAAACAACAAAAAAACCAAATCGTCCACACCGATTTCCATATTTAACCATGTTAATATCGCAAATATTCCATTCTCCCGAGTCAGCAGCTTTTCCCACACCCATCAGAACTTCATTTTGCTGGAAAAAGAGAAACGAAAAAGCGCTCGTACTTCCATCTTCATCAGAGAGAGATATACAGCATTCTATGACATCAGCCGCACGAAATTGTAACTACGGGCGCAAAATTAGTGTCAAGTGGCCGGAAAAAAAGTGCCACGCCAACTTTCACTTACACCCGCGCGGCCATGCGTACATTATGCAAATCAACCCCCTCGGACGTACATTATATCTTTAAAAAAAAAGGCAAAAAAACTTAAGCGGTCGGTAAAGTAACTCCCTGCAGTCAGCTGAGCGAGTCGGTCCGGCCGCCCCCCGTCCGCGTCCCAATGGATACAACGATATAGAACCGCACGCGAGCCTCCGGAGAGCTGTGCGGCTGTGACGCGGCCCGCCGGTGTGCGTCTGACGTCGAGGCGGCGCGTCGAACCGATCTCCGCTATAGGCAGCAGCAGCAGCACTAGAAAGAGAGAGAGAGAGAGAGAGAGAGAGAGAGAGAGAGAGAGAGAGAGCTGCCGAGGAGAGCGACGTATAAAGGGGAAGCGCGCCGAGCGAGAGCAGCGCACTCCGCCGCGGCAAGTGTCCGAGCCCGTATCTCCCCTATATATATATACTCATACCGCTCGCACTCCTATACCTCTGTCACACACATACACTACATATAAGACACAGTGTTCCAATTCGGTTTTTTCCTATCTTCTGCTTTCCTTGCTCGCACATACACGTGCGAGTTAGATTCAGTTGGTTGACACTCGTAAACTCGACTGAACCGGCACCTATTTGTCAAATCGAAGAAAAACACGGGGGATTAACGTTATACATTATAGCAACCGATCTGTGGTATAGATTCGGTCGCGAGTGCAGATAAGAAGCGCGGGAAAAATTCAAAGATCTGTGCTGCTGCTGCTGCTGCTGCTGCTGCTACTGCTCCAGCCGCCGCGTAAGCGCAGACGTAAAAGTGAGATATATCAAGGCCGCTTCGAGGTCCATCTCTCGTCGCAAGCTCAAGCTCGCCAGAAAAGAGATAAGCTGCAGCAAAAGTCGCGCAGTCGAGGGATCAGGGTGTCGGGGTTAGATAAAGATTCGAAAATCGACGTGAAAGTAGTAATGTGCGTGCGTACGGTGGTTGTGGGTGGGGTAGAGGAGGAGGTCCGACCAGACGAGAATCCACCCGTGGCCAAGGAGAAGTGTTGTCCAATGAGCAAGAACGGCTTGACTCGTGCCAAGGAGAAGTACATGAAGCTGCACGACGAGATGCTGGCCAAGGATTACGAGGCGATGAGGAAGCGCGAGGCCGAGGCTATAGTCATTGGCGATTCCAGGGAGGATCTCATGGCCAAGAGCACGAGGGGATACAAAAGGATGGCCGGAAAGTTGAGGGAGTGGATCGGACAGTGGCAGGATTCCAAGCTCTACAAGTGAGTACGCATAAGACGACAAGTGTGCTTTATATTGTATTGTTTGAATGGGAGAAATTATCTGACGGATGGGTGTGAATTTGGATAAAAATGTGCTTGTGTCGATTACTGTTATAGACGAGTTCGATCGACGTATTGGGGATATTGCGAAAGTTTGAAAATTCCGTTTGTAGGAGATAAGAGGCTGCGAGTGTGCGGACCGACGACGTGTTTCTCGCTGTGGAATATTTAACGCCGCGCTTCTGTTGTTTTTTTTTGTTTCTTCTTTTGGAATTCCGTTTATGAATTAAAAGTCGACGGATAAGTGAATTTATCGACATTTCTCTGATTAATTGTGTCCGCTGATAATCGTCTTCGTTGATATCGATTGCACAGACCAAAATTTTATTGAAAAAATCGTCCGAACTAACTTGCTTCTTTAAATTTCTTTATAAGCACTTACACTAATTTTCGTTAAAACTCGTTCGATTTTTTCATTAACAATATCTATCTACAAATAGCATAAGCTTAAGTTTTTCCCTCTCTCTCTCCCTCTCTCTCTCTCTCTCTCTCGTTCAGAGGTCATTAACCTACTGTTTGAAAATAAATAAGCACGAAAATTCACGCGCATTAATAATTTTCTCACGAGTTCTCCGCGCGATTATTTTATACATCAACCAGTTCACGTCAACGTAATCGACTCCCGCAATTTATTATTTCACAAACAAAAAGAAAAAGGGAAAACGAAAGGAACAGCGTTTTACGTCCGGCTGATCGAAAGCAAAAGTCGTGTCAACAAGACAAGAGCGTGTAAAAAAGCTCACTGTCGCACATCTTAGACTTGCGTGTCGCATTGTATGCGCATTACAGAGAGAGAGAGAGAGAGAGAGAGAGAGAGACGCGAATCGGCTCGTTTATTTTTAAAGGACGCGCCGAGATATTTTTTCTCTCGCTCCTCGCGCACACGAGGCGAGCAGACGCAGTCGCTCTCTTCGTCTTTGAAGCCGCGGTAATTACGGGGGACGAGATTCGCTCGCTCGCGCGCGCACGCGACGAAATGTAACAAAAAAAGGTTTGTCCGCCCATTTTTTTTTCTTTTAGTTTTTAGTGACGCTGATGTCGCTTATCGACGCATAAATTATATTTAGCGTCACAGTTTTCGCACACTGTTCGCACGAAGCTTCTAACAGAGATGCGTAGAATCGTGTGTGACGGTGCGGTGTTTTGTAACGGATGTAGCAGCGAGTTAATAGTTCTCAAAGATACGAAATTCCGAGTCGTTATGTAATTTGATGAATTTTAGGGACGAATTCAGCCTGAGAACTGAAACGCGCTATTTTTATTCGCGGATATTTTTGGAAAAAGTGTGCAAATATTGTTTAAATATTGGAAAATGATTGATTGAGCATAAACAAATAACTTTGTATTTTTTAAATATATATAAGTACGCTAAAAATAAATCCAGTCGAAAGTCAACATTTTTATTTGTTGATCCCATCCGTCATACCTGGAAAGCCCATCTGTTTTCTATAAAAGCACAAGACGCCTCGTTGAAATTGCACTTCAACACTCGCCCAATACTCAATCAACATATCAATCATTTTACCCATGAAAATCTTCCTACTAAAATACAAGTAAACCTGCAATTCGCTTATAATCTACAAAAAACAATCGATACAATTTCAGTTTCATTCATCATTGTGTGGGAGCGTTTATTTTGACACTCGGGGATATAATACGGAAAGCTTCGAGAGCTTCCGGCAAAACTCCAGTGATTAATAACGCGCGATTCCATCGGGTCGAGCTCTCGCACGAACCCCTCTCGACCTTAAAATCCTAAGCTAGACGTAGACGGTAATATACGCGCCGGGCCGCAATAAATTTCGAGCTGGCAACTCTATCTGTTTATCTCCTGCGTACACGGGGCCACTAAATTTCTGCGGCCTATAGCGGCATCACAGCGTCTTCTTTCTTTTTGCTTTTGCGTTGGCGTGTTCGACTGTCGAGATTCGTTGATCCGATTGGGGGCCGAAATTGGATTTTTTCTTTCCGCAGCTCGGAGGGAATCTTTCGTGAAATTATAAATGTGATGGAGGTTCTAAATTTCATGGAGTTGTTGGATTGAATCAGCCAGGAAACGTGAGACGAGGGTAATTGATTTAGGATAGAACGTTTAATTGTGAACGAAGAAAGTTTTAATAATCGATCTTGACTTTCTAAATTCTTCATTGACGCTGTAATTCACCTTACCGGGAAAAAAAAAGCATAATTCTAATCTTATTCTAATATGATTAGCATAAATCGTTTTTGAATTCTTCTAAAATAAAATCGACGGTTACATAGAATTTCTGCTCCTGTATTGATTCCATTCACAAATTTTCGGATTCGACCAATAAGATCGCTCATTACAACTGTGATATATCCAATATAATAATTCAGAATTTTGTTAAGCCATCGAACCGTTCCTCTAATTCAATTCTAACAGCCAAAAGAATTCGCCGCGAAACACGTGTGCATGGATTAAAAGACCAAAGCCACAAAGTATTCGCCCCGAGATATCATTGGGCAATCATCACGTAAAAAAAAAACGCAAATACCTGAGGGATCGGAGTTTTGAGATCGGCAAAGCCGGTGGTTGTGCGGTTGCGCAAGACACACGCGGGATCACAAAAGGAACCGCGGCGAAAAATTGGTTCCTAAGGTTCTCTCTCACTATCTCGCCCGATATACGACACCACGACCGAGTATTCGATGTCGCCTTATCATTTCTTTGCTGCACGCGCACGCACACTTTTCCACGATCTATATATACCACTTTTTTTTCTGTGGTTATATTGTTCGAACTTTTGCAGGCGACTGTGCATTCATTGACGAATTTATCGGGTTTCGCTGGCTACCGTCTGTGGCTGTGTGTATAGCGGCTGAGCTTCTATGTATTTGCTTCGATAAATTGAATAGAATCCGGATATTCGCGTCGCATGTATGTGTGACGTCTGTATAAATTAGCGCGAGAAATAGTTAACCGATCCGAATATGCAACAATGAAATTTAGTAGCTTTTGCGATATATAATTTGTTAAAGTTTTTAGCAGATCCACATTTTTGCTGAGATAAAAAGTACACAATAAGATGTCCTAATCTTGTTTGGCAAACAAAAAAAAAAAGTGCGAGGAATTGTGCGAGGAATTGTGCTCGCAAAATAATGTGTCTCTTTGCGAAAATGCGTAATCGTCGAGCGTGAGATAAAAAATTATCTGTCCATTATTTTCCTATACTTCGTTACTATCTCTGCCCTAACCATTATATAATATTTATCGGTACACATAATATGTACATTACCCATTACACTATCTATTAACGAGCAATCACTGGCCTAGCCGTTTAATCTGAATTTGGTAAAAGCGAATTAAAATATTTTTATTGGACGATTTAAAAATAAATAATTTATGAAATTTCTTTTGAGGTTATAAAAGACCCGTTTACATAATTCCAGATAGCTTAATCTTATCAATGATCGTGTACAATTATCGCAATCATAATTGAATTTTAATGTTTTGTTTTATTATGTCATTGACATTGTGGATTACGTCACTTTGGGCATATTTTCACGTGTAAGAACAGTTTTTTATCTAAAACTTAAATTTTTGTATTTTAGTATTGGGCTCTTTACAATTTCAAACTTTGTGATTCGAGATATTAATAATAAATGATTATAATTATAATCGATTATCTCCAATAGTCTATACTGACTTTGAATTATTGGTTTTATTCAGGGTACTAAAAAACTAATTCAACATTTACTCCATCAATAAGATTTTCAACCATAAAGAGGAACTTTACTGAACAATCAGGTTCAGCAAAGTTCTAAAATTTAACGATATTATCGGAATAAATGCCAGCATTAATGTTGGGACACAAAACGACGACTCCCTTGCGCAAATTCTCACCTCATCTCTCGGCGCTCGTAAAAACCCAATAGTCGACAGCTTTTCAAGATTACACTCGCCGCGTCGTTTGATTTTCCACTTGTCGCGACACCTGCGCCTCTATATTCGCCAATTCACTTTTTTTTTCTCTCTCTCGTGCACCGAATAACGAACGCATATCCATTTCGAGCTGCGGTGTGTATAGTTTGCGCGCCTTATTTATGTGCAACGACGATTAGCTGTCGAATTTGAGAGGATTTAAATACCTTGCGGAGTCCTTAGAAAGGGGTTGAATGATCCGTTACGGTCCTTTTTGTACTCTCGGTACGATTTTAATTGCTCGTCCGACGTTTTGAGTACGACTTTTATTAGCCCTTCATCAGAAAAAGCAGCCCCGGTTATTAAACTCATCTTTGACCATCTCGGGTTGTTAAATGGTCTGCGGCACGTATAGAGTCTGCGGTCGGATGCAAAACTACGGCTTGCTAAACAACAAAACGGCTAATTGAGACGTATAAAACAACGAATTTGTTCAAAGCCATTAAACAATTCAGGGAATTGATCGTTTTCGCGGCTGCTGTCGGGCGGCGATTCTAAAAAAAGACTCTTACAAGCTATTCCGAGTATACAGCGTCGAAACGCGCTTTATGCGTATGCATACCCAGAAGTTAAGGATCCACGTAATTGAGCGATCATGGCGAGTGTATTTCGTTATTGCGAATCGTAACGAGCGTGAGAAGACAAGTCTAGACCATTGATTTATACACATCAGCCGCGTAATGGGCGTGTGCATTCATGAGAAACATCGTTTTTGAACGTTCGCTAAATTAATCAGAGCACGCGGTTACATCGATGTTATATCCGCGTCGAGACACCATAGTTTCCGATGCAGGAACTAATTTCTTTTGGGTCGATCGTATTTTTTTCCGATTTATCGCTACCGTAAAAATCTTTTTAATTGAAATGCTATAATTAAGTGTATCGGGATAAAGGCTTGTTGATTGAGATCGCGAAGTGTAGGCATCGAGTACGGCAAATCATTTTTACCGGTGGTATAAGAAAATTAGTTCCTCGAGGGGCGGTAATCGTGGTTCATTTGCAAAAGGCTATTAGCAGAGTCTGCATACCCTCTAATTTAATAAAGCGGCAGCAGCGAGTGACGCGATACCAAAAAGTTCATCAAGAGATCTTTCATTGCCAAGAATATAACCACAGCGTCGTCTTAGGGGACCGCACGTGTGAATGGACTGCGGCGATGCAGCCGAAGAAGTGTTCTCAGCTTTCATCCCGATGACAATGTCATAGTCGCGCGTATAAAAACTTTGCGCCACCGGCGGCGCCGTCTCCGCAGCCGCATCACCAACATTTCCTCCACCTGCAGACACAATCATCGTCCCATTTTCTCTATAACCGTCTTATGTCTCTTCCACTTCTTCGAGCCCTCTTTCTCCTCTCGTTCTACTAGCTTTCACTCTCTCTCTCTCTCTCTCTCTCTCTCTCTCTCGGTTCATTCTCCTCTCTCTCTCTCTCTTTCTCTTTTACTCAGCTACTTTGGGTTGAGCCCTTATGTAATGTAACTACGTCCGCCTTTGGCGGTTTCCACAGCAGCAGCACCAGCAGCACACACGCAAGCGAGCTGCGCGCGGGCTGAATCTTTTTATTGCATTTTCTATTAATAACGAGGGGAGGAAACTAGGCTACTATACGCCGGCCGGCTGTCGTACCTATACCCATGACTATACACACACACAGACACACAGGCGTGTGTTATGTAGCTTCTGGTGTGCGAAGTAAGTACTCGCTGCTGCTGGTGCGTATAAGGCAAGAGAGTATAAAGTGTTTTTGGGGGAGGTTGAGATTTGACGGTTGTGCGTGACGGGGGTTTAATGGAAACGTTTACGGCAAGTGCAAGTGGAGAGCGCAGCTTGAGAGCGAGCAAAAGAAGCTCGACGTATCAAGGTTTTGGACGATTGTGGTGGCTGATGCAATATTCTGAACTTATAACCATGGATATTCTATTGGGGGTTGGAGGAAAAAGTGATTCTTTTACGTTGTTTGGTTTGATGGACGATACGATTTCGTTGGAAACAAATGCAGTTTAGAAACTTGGTTCGATAACGTTGGGAAAGTAATTTTAGGTCGATCGAATCTTTGCCTGCATCTATCGGTTTTCTTATATACAAAAGGTAACTTACTGTCTATCTATCGTCTTGTCAACTGGTGCACAGCATTTCATTGATTCATTTACGAGAGTATGTGTATAATCTGGTTAACGATCCCAGTCAACGATCCCTTTAATTGAAAAAATGAGAACAATTATTTCAACCCCAATTCAAAAAGCTATGCTAATAATTATAATAATTATGTCACTTGACCTGCTCATCAAGGGGTCAGTTACCCTATAACATTCCAAATTGGTATAAAGAGGCTTATTCCGTAAATGTATTTGTATTTTTTCCTTTAGAAACTGCAGTCTATAGCTTAATTGAATTATAATCCAGCACATATATATATATATGTCAACTATACATTCTAATCATAGAAATAATAGGACAAAAAATGTGTGGCACACTTTCGTTATCGATATATAAACTACCTATCGCGATCTCATTAAGAACTGTGTGTAAGCTGATTTACAAGGATTTTCTTCTCAATCGTTAACCAATTAGAAGCAATGCAGTATCAAATTTCACGAACAATACGTATCTGAATCTTAACATTCAACACGCCAAATAACCATTGATCCATTTGAACACGAAGGAATTCAAATGGTCACAATACGCGTGTCATTAATCCCATAACAAAGTTACAAAATAGATCCAAATAAGTGCACAATGCAGATAGATAAGTGCATTCTCGTATAGATCAATTTGAAGAATTAGGCGCGAACGAGGAAGTCGGACAAGGGAGCAGGATCTCGATGCATTATCTTATCTTCGCACCTATACACAGTCGCGCGTCGCACAGATAATAGATAATACAATGGATGAGGCCACAGCTGTTGCCCCGTCGAAGTAAAGTTCAAGGCACGACACGAGAGGTGATAAGCCTCTAATGTTTGCGCGGCATATAGCAGCGGTTGATTAGCTGGAATTATATACGTTGCAGGCGTTCGCGCAATTCGCTAACTGCCGCTTTCCTCGGTATTATACCGATGAGTTAGTTGTGCGGCCAATGATGCTTAAATGATAAATTAACATTTATACCCGCCAGATTGCCATAGCCGCCACTCCGCAAGTGTACAATGAACGCTATATATTCGAACGAGTTGAGCAGTGAAAGTTTCCTGCTTTTTCGCTACTCAGGAAGGATCGACCTTCGCCTCTATATAGGTTTCATTTCCAGGTCAACGACCTATCTCACGAAATTCTTTGCCGATATATCAAGGAATCATGGGAACAAATTGATGCTCGTGTATGTATATGTGTGCTCGCGCTTTGTTTTACACGTTGACTTAACTGTTTAGCAGCAGTTCTCTATGACACGAGTACCTACAAGTACTCCATAGACCTCTTCTTCTCTTTTTTTTTTTCTTTTACGTTCGCCTCGATCGAATAGCCGTTAGAATCTATCCTCTTATACACATGCACAAAAGAGAGAGAGAGATCGTAATTTGCTCCTTAATGAATGACTCGTCGCTCTTCAGGATAGAAACATCGTGGGATGCTTATATACATCCTTAGCGAGTCATGACATTGAGATAAAGCATTTTCGCGTATATATTATATTTATAGAACAGCTGCTTCCCTTAACTCATATATGCAACGTCGCGCGTCTATAACCTTCGGGGAATCGCATCAAACTCGTTAAACGATGCCGATATAATAATTACGCTCTTCTTAACGAATCGCGCAAAATCACCTTTTAATTGCCCACGCGCGCATACACATATCGACAAAGACGCGGGGAAAAGAAACAATTGTTGACACGGAGCAAATAAAACTTTTTATCGGTATTATACGCATAAACATAAGAGGCTGCACGAATCAGTCTCGTGTCTGCGCCGAAAAAAGAAACGAGTTGGATGAAAGAAGGAGAGACGATCCTAAATCAAAGGTATGGCAATGCGGGAATGCTAATTGCCGGAGCTGCACAGGATTTCGCGCGGGGTGACGTATTAGGATGTATATATCTATACACACTACCGGGGGGGGATTAGCAGTTTTGCGCGTGGATGTGCGAAGAATGTGCCGTTTACATTTGCGAAACTGAACGTGCACACTGTACATTCCGATAAAATATGTGTGTGTGTAGCGAGTTTCTCGGTAATGGGTGAAACGATTATATACATATCCTTTCATATGTGTTATTAGTACATCATCTGATTTTATTCGCTACCGAAGGTTCGCCTTAATTAGTGGCAATACCGTTCGTAATCGAGTGCAGTGTATATCGGCGTGAAATGCTGGCTGTGTAGACTTTTATTTTGCGACTCTTGATTATGTCTATTTGGCTTTTCCTAGACTAGTTGGTTGCATAAGCCTGAGCCATCAAGATCGACTGAATATTATGGGAAAGTCGGTTTTGTTCTGCGTGATGCAATATTTATTTTTAATTTTTTTTTTTTTTTATATATACCTATATGTGTTTAATCGTTTCGTTGATTATTTTAAAATAAGCTCACGCGATCGTTTAAAATATATAGGTATACCTATCGGTGATTTCTCAATTATCAAATCAAAGCGTTGCGCTGCTCGATATACGTCGAAATGAAGTTGGTGTTTATTAAGTGTTTCTAAACGATCGACGTGCGCACGAATCAAATTTTAGTAAAAAATATGACGGTACATAAAAAGTGACTTTTTTTTTTCATCTCTCAATTTAGTCATATTTCATCGTTATACAGCAGCAAGCCGCGCGCGTTCCAATTCTAACCGTTTGTTCGTTGACGTATATAGACCAGACCCGACAGTTTGAAGGTTACTGCACCACCGTCACGACATCGCAAACTCCACAAACACACACACACACACACTCGACTTTCGTAAGAAGCCTTCGGAATCGCGTATATACGAGGTGCACCCGCAGTCGAAACTGCAATCGTCGTGTAAAAGGCCGTAAGCAAAAAAAAAAAGAACGAGAGAAGAGATCGGCATTCCCCGCAAAGACCCAGCGCGTAAAACCGGTATACCGGATGAATTTCAACCTCAAACCCCCAATATACCGATCAGCTGTGTATAAGGTCACGCGGTGGTTAGCCGTTATATTCCTGCGACCGAAAAAAAGGAAAAATACACGACATAATCGCGCGAGTGCATAGCGAACTTAAGCTGCTCTATCGCACTCTCTCTCTCTCTCTATCGATACAATTTCGCAAGCTCGGGAGCAATATCGATGCGACCAAGTGCTCTCTCTCTCTGTTCCCCCCCTTGGAGACACGCGTATTACAAACGATGCGGCCTACGTGACTACGGACTATCGGCTCATGTCTCTTGATATACACTCTCTCGCACAAACCATCTATCTCTCTCTCTCTCTCTCTCTCGTACTCGCGCGGACACACTCTTCATTCTCTCCACTTCTTCTTTTTTTTCTGCACATTACATGCGCGCGATTTCGTTTTAATAAACTCGCGCGAGAGAAAGAGAAAGACAGACCTGTTTGCTCGAGAGAGCGTCTGAGACTCTCTTTGCTTCGTTAAGCATTTTGTAGACGACGAGAGAGAGAGAGTGCGGCGGCTTTATGTAATAATAAAAGACCGAGGAGCCTTGATGGAGCGTTTGTTTGCACGCGTTTTATTACCGATTATCTCTGGTTCTCTCTCTCTCGGAGTTGGCGGCACGCGGCGCTCCGAGATTTCGTTTCTCTCTCTTTCTCTTGCGCGGGAGAGTCCGATGAGCCTCTCTCTTGTCTGACGCGTTTCTTGATGCGCGGCTATAAGCGCAACTGGACCTCTCTCGCGGTATATATCTCTTACGCATGAGTGCATGTTTTCTCGGGGGATCGATGTGTTGCGATCGTGTTGATTTGGGAGTCTCTGTTGTTTCTTTTATATAGAGCCGTGTGCGAGGTTGAAGTGCGACTTGTATACCGCTTATCTTTACGATGTTGTCGAGGATGATAATTGGAAAATAACGATTTTTCTTTCTGCCAAATTTACCCGAGCATACAAACGATTTGATTTTTCATATATATGTACGAGAGCAATTTGAATAAGTCGGAATGCATAAATTTGATTGCTAAAGGGTATTAGACCGTTTGGTTTAATCCCCGATAATACCTCATCAGTTCCAGTACACATATCGAATATGATCCGTTGTGGGGGCCGTTGATTTATCTCGATGACACATACAAAAATTTGACTCGACGCGATTAGAGGTGCGGTCCACCCTGTTTTTACATATACAGCATATCAAATCGGATTGATTTAGATGAGACTTGTATCTTTTGGAATAAATCGGATCTGCGAACGAGATCAACGGATATGGTGTCTTGCCTTGCCGCAGCGCGATACTACAGAATAAAATATATAAATAAATTGTTTCGACGCATATTATTGTTGTAAAAAGTTTATAAATAATTGCAACGCGTTAATGTTTGACCTGTAAAACAGACGAGAATCTCGAGTTGTTTGATGCCAAAAACAAACGACAATAAATATCGCGCGCGACAGTAAACGTTTCTAAAGTCTGACATCTGGCGCTAGACGACACAACAGTTAGGAACGCGATTCCACGCAAAACAAATAGACTTTCCCAGAGGGAAAAAATCGTACGAGTCCATAAATTTTCAAGCAATTAATATCGAGTTGTCAAATAATTTTTCAAACACGCGCGTGTGCAAAACGTGTACACTACACGCGTTACACACGGAGCAGAGAAGAAGGAGAGACGGTGCGTTTCAATTAGCATCCGTAAATTGTACTCATTACAGGTGTTTATGGGCAGTTGAGGCAGGAGAGGGGAGGGGGAATAAGTCGAGTATAGCCAAGGCGAACTCGCGCACTGCACACGGCTTTCCGCACCAGCATCGAGGTAATGATATCACCGCGGAAAAGGAGCAAATAGCGGCGACGGTCTTTTTTTGTCGCGCTCGTTAAGCCTTGCAATTCCCTGCGCATTTTGAGCCTCGGCTATAAAGAAGGCGCGACGGTTTCGTATTTCGTCAAATTCCGTGGATTTCGGCGGAATCCTTTATCTCGCGGGGCAAACCCGGTTTCGTGAAATTGATTAATGAGCCACTTTTGCGGAATAATTCACGGCTATGAGCGAGATTTAACGAATTGGAAGTAGTATATATAACACCCCGACCGATCGTAACTTTTTCCCTATTCACGATAACCAGTTAATTTTATGGGCGAGTCGTTCGCTCGTAAATACCATCGACAAGCGTCTGTATATGGTTTATATTACTCGTATAGGATAAACATTCGGTCGTTGAAAAAAAAAAACAAAAAATCTCCTCGACGCATAAAATCAAAAGGCGAATCGAATTCAAATTCCACGCAAACCAAACATTGGTATATACGAGAGGGAATCGTAAAAGACAAGACGTCGGGGGGGATGATTGACAGATGTCCAAGTATTTAGGTACGTGCATGTGTCGTTCGAAAAAGTGGCGTTGCGAAATTTCACAGACGGTAAATCACGCGCATTTTTATGCGGGAAGAGACACGCATTTTCCGTGTATATGCACGCGCAAATTGACGCTTGTAGATACGACAGATTTTCTATCGCTACCGTCTTACGCTATAATTCACCGCAGTATATAAATGTTTGTCCTGCAAGAAAGCAGTGTTTTGCGTTTGTGCATGAGTAAAAGTGTGCAATTTGTCATTTTTCTCATGATGAATTTACGGAAACGAAACAGGATTTGCTGCGACAACAGGATAAAGGCCCCTACAGGCAAAAAGAAAAAGAACAGGAACAGCAACAGCTATAAGAATAACATTAGTTGGTATATCTATATATGTGAAGAACAGGAACAGTAGGGCGCTTATTCTTTCTATTTGTACCTGTTCTTCATATATATCTAGATATATATCAACTAATGTTATTCTTATAGCTGTTCCTGTTCCTGTAACTTATTTTTCTTTTTACCTGTAGCGGCCTTAAAACAATTGTTTGAACCGTTCTCTAGCTAAATATTTCGGTAGAAACGCCATCTGGTGACTGAGTGGCGCCATCTACTGAGTTAAATACCTCGTAACTGAATTTTTGGCTGTCCGAGTCGAGTTGTATTTCTTTTCGCGTATAAAAAAAGGAGGATAAGTAGCTCATTCGATCGGCTCTTTGCTCACGTCATGTCTCTGCAGACCGGCGCCATCACGGTATTTATGGCGCCATTACCCGCGGGAAACTTGTGCATTATACGCGCACTTTGCGCTGATTTATAGGCGTATGTTGGCTTTGCTTTTCGCCAAACAAATCCGCGGCTTAATAATTGTTTCTTTTGCGCTCGCAGCGAAAGGCCTTGGGGCGATAACTGCAACAGGCTTTCTTTTCGAACCTCGCGTTTAAATGTTTATTGTATCGCGCGCCGCCATCTATTAATAGCGTTCGCGGGTAATGGATATAATGATTTTTTGAGTTTTCGTTGGATGATGAATGATGATTAGGTCACTATCGTGGACGATCGTCGTCGCGCATCCCCAATCGGTTTGCTCGATAACTGTGAATGAAAATTGTTATTGGGTCATTGACTGGTGTTATATATTATATACAGTGTATGCAGGTTTTCACTTGTTGCTGCTAAAGAGCTGTTAAGGTTTATAGTGGTGATAAGTTTCGCGTTCTGCCGCAATGGAACGGAATCGGGTTTGCGATGCGGATCGTGTGTACCGAGAAACAGGAATGAAAAATTGATGTATATAGTCTACTGTAGGAATGAAATAGTTATTAAATGTCAATATATTAACGGTTGATCGGTGTCAGTTCTATGACCAATGCGGTAGAATGAAAAATACCGCAATCATATTGAATTGGAGAAATTGAAAAACGTTCCATTCGACATTTTTACCATTTATGTGGATAAGCTTTGAAAAAAAGAAATGTTAAAAAATTTCGACAAAAGCAGGCGTATCAATTATCGTCTAATCAGGTTTAGTGTCACTCTAACCTCGCATGATACGGCACACAGAGATCAGTGGGATCGGATGATGGGCTTAGGACAGGGGATCGTTTGATTGCGAAGCATCTGCATGAGCAACGGATACTGCCCGCTACGGGGTCTGTATTAACACACACACACACACGCACACATATCCCTTATATTAGCTCGTACGATAAAACAATGAACCGAGTTTCGTTATCGACACATTACTGATGTTTTCGCTTTATATTATACGCATAAGTACACTGTTTGTGTTCAGCTGCAAGTTGCACTTATGTACAAGTCTTTACGCGATTGCGCAATAAACAGTACATAAATTTCATTACTTTATATGTATATATCCAACACAGGTATATACATATATATTCTAATATTATTAATCGCACCCGATATTTCTCAATTAAATTCTGATTAATTCCCTTGCAAGTACGCGCCAATTACATCATTTATTTGCTACTTTAGTGTGGCTGCACTGTCAGATTAATTAAATTAGTAATAATTTTTTTTTGCGCTATAGCGTATATATACCAAGAGTTCGAAGTTTAATTGGCAATTAAGGCGCAGGGTATTGGCGCAATATCGTGGCTTTTAGACATGTTTACCGTGTAATTTGTTAAATATATTTATTCCGGCTGGAACAGATTTGAGAGCGGATGTGCGCTTGTACCGTTAGGATCTAACAAAATTCGTCTATTTTTTGTCCATAAATTTGAATGATATGCCAAAGTAAATATAAGAAAAAAAATTAAAGTCAGTTTTCTACAATGCAAATATTTGTGATTTACAATCGTTCTTTTGCATATGTTAACATTCTATAGAACGGTATTCTTCCGAAAACAATGATTTTCTATTCGGCCGTCAATCACAAGTTCATGCAAGCAATATTCAAGCAACATTGTTCGATATCACTACACTCCATAGGCCCCAAACTTCTAGCATCTCAGAAGCAGACAACTTCACGGGTCGAGTTATTTTAACAAGACTATAACGCGCGCCGGCATGATTTACAAGATGTCGCGACGGACGAGACGCTCGTTACGTCACCATTGTGTGCCGGCCTCGCAAACACACGCACAAAAACGAAGGAACTGGCCAGTGTTTGAAAATTCGTCGATAAATCTCGCCGTATACACGTCGAGCTCTCTTTCAATGCAGCTATTGTATATTGTGTGCGTGTGTATATATAGGAAGCTGCACAGAGATGCGAGTCTTTTATCGAGATAATGAGCCACTAAGTGCGCGGACGATAGTATCGAGACAAATCGGACACGGATATGCAACCGGCCGAGTAGGTAGCCCTCATAGGAAATTAGCCTATGGTCTACTTAGCTCGCTCTCTCTCTCTCTCTCTCTCTCTCTCTCTCTCTCTCGATCTCTGTGTGTGTGCGCGCGCTTGTGGGAGGCTGCTGATGATGGCGAAATTTAGAAAATTAACGTTCAGTATAGGTTTCTTTCAAATATAGTTTTATTTGTTTTCTAAAGATGTACGAAATGAGTATATTAAATTTCATTCCTGTAATAAGTTCAATCAATTCCTCATCTCAACTTATCGCAATCCCATTTAAAAACATATTACATTATATAAATCTACATCGCTCAACTAATGATAACGATCCCTTGAAAGGATGTCGCGGCTTATCGTAAAGCTTTCCGAATCAATCAATCAAAATCCATATATGAGAAACAAGTATCATGCATACCCAAAGTAAAGTGCAAAATTTCGCTTGCATAAAACCTCGTTAATGCTATCATTAACAAGCAGTGTCTTATCAACAAACATCGCACCGCTGGCCGAGTAAATAAATCATTTTTATGGAACGACCACCGGCACACACGCGTAAAAAGGCGCTAATCGCGCTGGAAAACGGACGTAAATTTTCCGCGCATTGTCAACAAATCTCGCATAGACCGCGAGTCTCTAGGGGCGTCGCGCAATATCTCTCTCGTGTCGTCAACCTATTTCGTAATTCCTGTATAGAAGCTTATCGGAGTGACGTATAGAAAAGTTCTTTTTTTTTCTCATTGTGTGCACACGAGGATAGAAAATCAACGGCTCATCTCGCATGAATATGCATGACATAGGCAGAGGAGAGAGCGACTCAACTCGGTCAATTCACCCTTCCCCTTTGATAAGTGTGTGTGTGTATGTATATGACATAGGGAACGTCGGGATACTTGGACGTGCATCGCCGATCATTTTTGTATAGCTTTTCAAGCCTGTTTCTTGCGCTCGTTCGGGAGTTTTTTTGCTGTACGACAAGGTGTTATTGGATTTAGTCTTCGGTTTTTTTTTATTGCTTTTATGAGATCGTCGCGGATGTTTTATTTATATTGAGAGGCTGGGATTATGTTACGTTAAGTGGTTTATTTTTTTGTTTGGTTGTTTGGTACAAATTAATTTGTAAAATATCGATCGACGTTCGCGAAGACTGCAATTGCTTTAATTAGATCTCCCGTTTTTTTTTGCAAAATTACTATTCGAAATAACTATAAATTCTGTGTTGTATACATCAAAAGTTTGTCGATTTTCGATAGGAAGTAATTTTATCTTTAATTAAATGTTTATAACTATGTGCATCAATTTGAGAAAGAGTATTATACTATATAATTGTCTAAAAGACACGTCTGCAATTACACGATCAAATTTTTCTAAATAATCGTTATTCACAAGGCCTCGACGATTCGCCGATACCAAACGCAGACAGTTTTTTGTATATACAATACCACCCAAAGTTGATTAATGAAAATTCCTTCACTTGATTAATGAAGTGTTACATATTCGATAGCCCGATTCTCGTCCGAGCGTTTTTCCTTGCGTTGTATAAAAATTGATGGATCGACCGGATACTTTTTCTAACGCGACTTATTAGGACACTAGAAGACCGGGAGTTATTTTAAATCGTTAGTCATTATAGTTGACAATTACAGTTATTTTTATTCAATGATCATGAAAGTATTGAACAAATATTGGTTCGGTATTTATTCAATCTTTCAATAGAAAACGACTTGTGCGCCAAACTTATCCGAACACGTGTCTAAAGATTTTACTCGCAAGCTATTTAAAAAGAATGTCTTTAGCATAATGTGTGTTTTTCCATCGTACTAAATTCCTACTCTAACCAAAATAGCAAACGATTCCATTCCCAATAAATCGCATCAGACGACAATCCCTTGTCTAATTATAATATCTTGTATAGAAAAAGGATATACATGCGCAAGTCGGAATTCCCTTGACCAAAAAGTAACCAAAAGCGTCAAAGCCACTATTTCGAATAATCTACGAAATCGAAACGAGTGGCGCGAGTGTAACTTTATCGCGGCTATACAGATTCTTTTCGCGCGATGTATAGACACGATTTTTGGCCGGAGATAAGAAGTCTCCGGCTTGTCTTTGCGTATGTAGCTAAAGGCCGACAGGCGACAAGTGGGCAAAAACGACTCGAGAGCCGTAAATTAGGATCGATAAGATAAAGTATATAGACGGACTTTCGCGCTGGTGTGACAATATGCGGAAACGCGAGCCACACTTTCTCGCGGACGTTGTTTGACCCCGCCATGTGATTAGATATATATATATATATATGCGCGTGTGGAATTAGGTGTGATTTGTCAGGATTTTTTTTATTTTACTTTTCTTACTTTTGTGGCCGCTATTGATTGATTTAGTAGGGCGTGAGGTTCAGTTTTTCGTTGATAACGTTTACAAGACTTGGGTTGGCACTTTTGCAACAAGCCGCGTGGAAGTAAATCAGTTCGTTAAGATTTACTTTCATTTGGTGTTAATTAATTCTAAAAGAATCAACGTACAATATATATCTATTGATATAATATGTAACTACACGAGACAGATTTTATAGAGTCTATAAAACTATTTTCGCGCGTTGCAACAAACGACAAGTTGTTAAATAGAGCTTTTTACATGCTTTATGTAGATCAGGATTATTAAGATTAGCATATATTAGTTTCATCTATGATTAACCGAATTAGAAAAAGAAAAAATCGCCCGTGTAGCTAATGTTTATGCAAATACACGCGTATTCTTGAAAACCACTTACTAAGCATTGAGTAATCGATTTTTTCCATACGTATTCACTTTACGATAAAAACGTATTTATAGTCGCTCAGCGCTGGTAAATTCGTTTCTTTTTTTGATTTCCATAAAGTACACGGGAGTTGTCGGTTAAACACGTGATCGGAATGCCGTATATACTTACGACGCGTGTGCATTTATATATATTTTATCTCATCTATAAAACGTCGCTCGTCTATTTAGAAAAAATTTACCAGCTGCCCGTGCGCCACTTATCGGCTACAATAATCTCATCTCCTTACCTTTTTTTTTCCTTCTTCTTTCCGAGCCATGCGTTCGGTACACGAGGGAGATAAAAAAAAAGACGCATGGCAAGGCTCGCTTTCCGTACGCCCACACGCGACTGTGGAAGAGCGTTAAACAAGTCAGTGGAAGTGTAGTATGCTAATGTACGGATATACGAGAGCTAGCTTAATTCTCGCGGCGCATGAAATTAACGAAATTTAGCCGATGCACCGAAATTTATTCAGTTTCGGTAGAGAGAAGATTATAATGTATATATGTGTCTTATCTAGAATCATAGAATTTTGGATATTACGGAGATAAATCTTGGATGTTTAAGGACGAACGATAAATAATATAATAACATAATTGCGTATTTCAAGTAATCCATTAAGTACGCGATGCATTGCATTAAAAGCGTTTACCACGGCCGAGAACGAAATTTCGCCTTGATATTACTCTCGCTGTCATTTTTCACCTACCTACTGCCTTCGATATTCCCCCTTTCACGCGTGTGATGTGCTTTCGGCTCGCGGCAATTTTCGACGTGATCTTGTACTCCCCCCTCCTCCTCCCTCGCAACCAATTTCACTTGTCTTTTCGGGCGTTAAGTGTTCCAATTCGTTGATAAACGAGCGCACGTGCCGCTGAGGTCCGCCCACTTGAAAGAGACTGAAAATCTCGAACGGGAGGAGATAAGATTCTTCTCGCGATCAAAAATATTTCGGACGGAATTACTGCATACTTTTGATATATGATTACCGCGGTTATCTCGCTAACGCGATTAGAGATAATGTTCATGAGAAATACTTTCGAATGTTATTTGGTTGTTACCGCGTTTACAAGCTTACTCGATCAGATTGATTATTGTGTGTTACCCGTGACGTTATGTCACCGTAACGCAATTGGTACAATCCCAAAAGTCACATAAATACATGTATCAAAATCGTTATTATTCCGTTTCTAAAGTATATTGCTAAATGAGTGACAGTCGCGGTTCATTAACGTGTCAATAAATATATATAACAATATTACTACAATTTAATCGTTTATCGCCTACAATTGTCACTGCGCATCTCAATTAATCAAAGTACACACCGAGAGCAATTATACAAAACACGCTTGTCTCGTTAACCGTAATGTCATTTAAGACACTCGTGACGGTCACAAAACAGCCGACGCGACATTTCTGTACGAAAAAGTCGGTAAAAAATTCGCACCCGGAGCCATGTCCGAATTTTGCGATCGGTGCTGCGCGTCTAAAAATCTCGAACGCGCGGCAGCACAGTTGGATTAAAAAGCCTCGGACAAGCCGTTAATTAACAATGTGATGCCAGTCGCGAGTGCTTTACGAGCGACGCATCGAGGTTATACTGTATATACACACACGGGAGGGCCGAGACCGGCAAACTCTCTCGAGGAGAGAGAGAGAGAGATCGGAGATGGAAATAAAAGAGGGAGACAGGAACGAGGAAAAAAACTGCGATGCTGCAGCAGAGAGAGAGAGGACCTCGGACGTGCATCGAAAACTCGTTTTCGAGAGTGAGGCACATCGCGTGGTGTATATAAGTAGCCTCGATGTCTGATTCTCTCTTGAGTGTGGGGGTATGAGGTTGCGCAAGTTCGCGATTATCGGCGCACAATTTTATTGTACGCTGGAGCCGTTTTCGATTGTACTGGCGGGTTTAATGCTTCGCATTGTTTAAAGTCAGTTTAGTATACGTCACTTTTACGCGGATACGAGTTTTATGACGAATGCCCGTATGAGTTTTAAAGCCTTTAATTCTTGGTGATATTTAACTTAAAGCTCATATATGAATTGTGAAATGGACGCTATATTCTTTTTGTCCAGTGTGTAAGTAATATGAAATGGAACTGTATTTGTAATTTATGAAATGTACTTTGAGCGATTTATGTAACCAAGTTCGTACTTGGATATCGGGTTAAGTTAAAGATAAAATTTATTTCATGGCAAATTTTATTAGATTGCTTAATAAGGATAGTATTAAACCAATTTATACGGAAGAAATTAAAAAAATTAGTAGTAGTCTTATACGGTTTGATGAGCTATACAAACCTTTTAAACTAATAAAAGGCTAGAAGACTTTTTGATAAGGTTGTATCGAGAAATTAGCAATAGCAATACGAATGTATAATGAAAACCTTGTGTCTGTCACCGATCGTGCAACTAAAAATATCCATGAACAATTTTTTTTATTGAAAAAAATGATAACCCATGCCCAAGGCTACTATTAACCGATTTTTTGTAAGGTCTTCCAACCACCATAAATAAAACGCGAACAAAAGCGTAATCGAGTCTTTTTTTTTCCACTCTGCCATAACATCCAATTTACAGCACACATTGTATCCCGAGTGATAAAAAAAGTATGAATTTTTGACGAAATCCAATAAATCCGTTTTACGCGACGATAAATCTTGTAGTAAAAAAGGCAGTGCCCCGGTATGCCTGGAACTCTTTTACACCACTCCGCGAGATACCGTTAAAAATTCGCCAACTCGTACGAATATATATAGGCATCTGTGACGCGTTATCGCATCGAAGCAATACAATATGTTAATTATCGCTACACATTAGCTTTGGTATGTACTTAGGCGCATTGACGGCTTCATTGAATTACAAATTAGATGTTGCCGAGATACTCGTGTAGTTGTCGGCAGTTTCTAGGATTATGCTATGGGTTTTGAGGTCAGTGACACTATTGACCACATGCTGATGTGTCTTGGAAACACACTTGACCATATTCTCACTTTCACTGATATCCTCTGTCGTCACACCTTTTGGAAAATCCCTCGTTGTAGAAATTGAATAAGATGATATTTCCATCGATGAACAAGTGTTTATTAGAAATGGGATCTGATGGTTTTTCCATCGATGAACAAATGTTTTCGATGCGCTGCCATTTAGTTTTAGTTATGCAGTTGAAACACTAGAACTGATTTGTGTAATACACGATAAATTTGTCAACAATGATCATTGGCTGACGGCCTAAATTCAGATATTAATCCGTTTCCAAACAACAGCTAAGGCATAGTCAACAAAATCATATTAACATTGACCTTAGACATATATCCAAAGTATATTTATACATCTAAAATATGTAACAAGGTATCGAGTTACTCTAGGCCCCTGAATCCGAACATTTGGACACAAATATTTGCCTTGCATCTCAGGCATTTATCGAGTCTACGAATTATCCATAATTTGGCACGTATTTATTTCTTTCCTCATTGCCGCCAAGTTAATCTTATTCGTAGACTAGCTTAATCATTGGTTACAGCTATTTAAACACGAAATCGCAATCGCCAGCGCTATTAATCAAACTAGAAAACGTATAATTGAAAGATAAGCGGTGACTGTAATTGCTCACGGCAAGTAGATACATTCAACGTTGTAGCGTTTAAATTAATGCCAAAAATGTATCTTCCTAGCCACGTGCAAATTTCGTTTTAAGCTAATTCGTTGGCCGATGTGACGCAAGCTTTTTATCTATACACAACTGAACAAGAACGTTATACCTTTTGAAGAAGCATCGAAAATGTCATTGCGGATTTTTAGATGATTGGGTAACTTTAAAAACGTTAAGGATCTAACAGACTTGGCAAACTTACCACCTGCCGTATTCAAGCGCCACTCGTTACAGCATCGACACACCTGTCAACGCACACATACACACCAATCCAAGCCGTCCATCTCGGCTAAAAAAAAACCACACACTCTTCCCCCCAAAAAAAAGGTTCATCTCTTCAGGCAGGTCGTATACTCTCGAACCCCGAAAATCCACACACGAACGCAAACCGTATACGTATCAATAGCTCGAGACCCGCCGGATCCTCGGCATTATAATAGCTCTCCGCTTGGACAGAGAGATAAAACGAAATCGCCGCCCTTGAATTCTCTCGCCTCTTATCTCGTTGGACGCGAATGTCGCGCAAATTGAGACAATACCGAAATTAATCCCTCAGTCCGTGTGTGTGTGTGTGTGCGCGAGGGGAGAGAGACAGGAACTCGACAGAGAGATGATGCGAGTTCAATGATCCATCGCTGCCGCGTGCGCATCGCCAGTCTCAAGGGTCTATATATATATATATATATATATATGCATACAACATAAGTATACGAGCGCTCTGTGTGATTTAGGTATTAAGCGACGACTCACGGGTTTGTGCCACTGAACTTTCCTTCCGTTCTCTGTATGCTTTATACACTCTCTAAGCATATTTTTGAGGATTTTATCGTTGTGTATAGATGGGATCGCTCGGTAAGTGGGTCTTAAAATGAAATAGCCCGGGGAGAGATAATGGGACGAGCGGTTCTTTTTCTTTGTTGGAAAGAGGAAATTGGGTTTCCGATACGAAATTATACTTTTCGGTGCGAGTGGAATTATTTGGTGTGCATCCAAGTACCGAAATGCTATCGCACCGATTTATTCGGGAACTTATTGTACAAAGTGCATTAAGTTGAATTGACGATAAGAAATACATGTACAGCTTGAGCTCGCGCTTGATTACTGAAAACAAGTATACACCAATGTAATTTCGTGATATTTTTTTAAATACGTTTATAGCCATAAATTTAATGTGATAAGTTTTGACGCCTTTTGTTTTTCGTTATGTAAAATTTTTTCATGCAAGCAGTAATAATCTATATTCTGGTTATGTTTTGCACATATTAATATCAAAAATGTTATTTATAAAAAATAATTTGTTAATATTTATAAACCGAAAAATCAAAACGATAATATGTATGTATTATAATAAATCAAAGATTATTAAAATTTATCTCTGATAACTATATATTGTTCTCAAAGGAATAATTTAGAGGTTGTCTGAAGATTAAGCTCGTCACGAATTACGCATTTTCAATTTCTATTTATTATCGCAGTAATTCAATTATCAATGTCACTGTCAAGCATCCGATAAAACCCAAATATCGTGAAAAAGATCGATTCGAAATTAGTTTCTTTGCTATATACAATTGCGAAATGGATCAATGACCTTTCTCCAATGTTCGTCTAGTCCGCAAATTCATATTGTTAAAAACGCTCCGGTATCAGCAGCTCGAGTCTGTGCACGTGAAAGCAAAAGAAAACCGACCAATCGTCATGACAATCGAACTTTGGCACTTGTGTGGAAGAGACAAGGGCAGTAGAAAAAAAAAACAGAGAGTTGCGCGGCATTTATCAAGTATAACGCGTTATCGGTCAGCCTCGATGAATAACCATGAATCGAGGACCGGATTTACGAGAGCTTATATACGAGAAAGGAACTGGTCGAAACCGCGCGCAGTCGAAAATCGCCCGGTCTTTTCTTGCACCAACAGCATCCGACGAATTTCTTCTCTTTCTTAGGATTCGACAACCTGCCAATGAGTCGTTGACCTCGACTCACTCACTCTCTCTCTCTCTTTCTCTCTCACGTTTTTTTTTATTCAAGCTCATCTCGCATATCACGTGCGTACTCAATGTTTATCGTCAATCTTGACTGTGCACACACGCGATTTCGTTAGCCGTTCGTTTTTTTTTTCATCCGTTTTTTTTTTCAAGCGTCGCCGGAAGATGAGGCGTGTGTGTATGTACACAGCGTAATAAGACTGCTACCGATGATCGGTTCTTTATTTTTTTTCTTTCGAAAAAAAAAAAGGAAATCGAGGGAAAGAGATGTTTGCATCTGTGTTGAGATATCACGGCAATCGAGAGGCTGGTTTGATTCGCTTGTGATTACACTTGGTAAAGTTGCTGATGGATATAATTAGCGATGATTTTTCTTACTATAAAACTGACTGCACGAGTATCGTGAATTTGGATTTTTATGGTAATTCACAATAATCCACAATGATTATTCCAGTTTATAAAACTTATTTGTATCTGAAAATCGGTGAATTTTACTGTATAACAATTTATTTATGATGTTGCCATCAAAATTTTACAATGGATTAGCTTCACACCCAAGTATCGTCTTAGACGTTTATTTTGATGGCGCCGCCAAGTTGCAAATTTAAAACTCGCGACATCAAAGACAACGAAATTTTTTTAACTTTCACCGCAGAAGTGATTCGACATCATCGTGCTTTATCCCTTCTTCTTTTTTCTATTCTCTGTTCTGCAGATCACTAAGCGCAATTAGGAAATTCGAAACGTTTACGGAAGAATTTGAGTGTTTTAATGCTGAGATAAATCGGTATTGAAGATTTTGGTCACTCAGTCACGAACGTTAGACCAACAATTTTAGGTGTGCGACAAAAATAAAACCGTTTATTCGACGACCATCGTATATGGAGAAGCTCGTTACTTCAAAATATAAGATGATTTTCTCAGGTCGAGGAAAAATTTATGATCCCAATAATCTAATATCGAAAATTTGATAAACAGATGACTTGACGTATTTACGTCCCATAGTAAAATCTCGAATCAGTTCCGTTTTCATATGAAAGCCATAAACTTGCGTGGAAAGCTTTCGAGTTATCCAACTCATAATTTTAGCATAGCGAAAAGCAAACATAGTTGATGAAAATATAGACCATCTTTCCACTCTTATCATAATAGATATTAACGTCTTCGCGCATGAGATTTTGTCATCGCACATGTAACCTTAAGTGTTCTGATCTAATCTTAATTCACTGTTTAGGATAAGTTCGGAAAAATTTCAAGACAGATATCATCTACACCCACAAACTTTTTTCCTATATATTCCTAGATAAGATGAGCGTATTTTTAGACAATTACTAGAACGTTCGAGTTATTACAACTGAACTTTTTCAACCATATCAAATCTATTTCGAGTGATTCTCAGATCAGCAATTATCCCTTTTTCCCCTCAAAGAAAAATCCCAGGAAACATAAAAGCATTTAATTGCCGATCTAAAAGCAGTTTGGTCCTAGTCCCAAATTATCTGCCTATCATTAAAAACCTTAAAGCGTCCCTTCTTTTTTTTAGAATCCTCACACATAAAAGCGACCGCGTAAACTTTCCGCGCACTCAATTTCTAGATAAATCAAAAGTCTCGAGCCGCTTCCAAGTCAAACAAAAATAGGCAATAATCCAATCGTTCGCCGAAGCCGTGCCTCGTAAAAACGAGATTCCCCTCCGTAAATCTGTCGGTTATGTGGTTCACGTGTTCACGAGCTAAGAGAGAGAGAGTGAAGACGCCCACGCGCGCGAGACAACAAACAGTTGACGAAACAGCGCAACGATGGATTAGACTATACGACAATGTGGATACTACACGTGTGTGTGGTATATCGAGCGGGGGAGTTTGATGTCGAATGATTTATCCGGTTAGCTGTCGGGTTAGTATACTGATTTCTCGTGTGGCGAGATGCGTGGAGGGAAAGCCAGAGATCGCGTGGTATACACCCATTCATGACGTTGGACGTTGTGTATATGAATGGGAAACGTTCTTTCTTTTTTTATTAGATTTTCTATTGAATTAGTCTACCAGTCGGATTAATAGGATTGATACAATGCAGCTGAGCAGTGAATTATGATAATTTATGCGTGAGATTTTGATGATGGTTATTGAACGAAAGATAATTTAACTTTAGCTTTTATTCGCCATATGAAACGATTGCATTTGATCTATCGAATATCATTCCTTAAACTCTGTTGCAAGTAACGAAATCAATATTTGTGTTTTCTACGTAACAATAAAGTGTTAACGAACAGAATCTATAACCCTAATTTATTGATATCTATAGTTGACAAGTGACAAGACAAATGTTTTCGCTAAATCCACTAGTAACATGGTTAGCTATGCAATTGTGACACAATTTACATTTAGTTTGTAAGCTCAATTGGCAACTCTTTTATTAGGAAGTTTAAAATAGTACAGTCGGAAGGTGTCTGATACGCGGAAAAAACTTTCTTGACTCAAAGAATGATTTCTTTCAACGACAATCGGTCTATCTTTATCTCTCCTCGAATCACAACATCAAAATATTTCTCGTAGAAAAACACGTGCACAACTGTGTTGCTCGCGAAACAAAATCCCAACCTTTCGAATTACCTCGGCTACTGTCGAATCCCTGCGGGGTTTAAAAAAAACACAAGAAGAAAAAGAAAAAGGACAGGACTCTTATCTCGCTACTCGCCACGGATTATCGGCTCGCAAAGAGAGAGAAAAGACAAGGTATTCAATTAACGACCAAATGAATCTTCTCCGGTTCGTACAGGGCGTTTAAAGGATGGTCGAGGGTCGCCGGGCTTTTATAAACGAGACTGACATTGATAATGACGCGCTGAATGAGAGAAAGAGAGAAGGATAGAGAGAGAGAGAGTGAGCGAGAGTGGCGCAAAATAAAAGGGCTGCGACTAATTCGGCACCGGGGTAATCGATCTAAGCGCTGCCGCTGCAGTCTTCTCCTTCTTCTTCTTCTTGCCTCTCTCTCTCTCTCTCTCTCTCTCTCTCTCTCTCTCTTGCACTGGCACTCTCAGTCGGGCAGACGATGGAATCCGGCTACTACTTTACTGCTATATACTACCTCACGGGGCGATATTCTCCGCGCTTTCTAGATCACCGAGTCTCTTGCACTTTCTACTCTGTTTCTGTTTCTGCGGCCCGTCGGCTTCTTACTCTTCGACGCTTTTAAAGCTCGCAGCTTAGCGTAGTCTTGGCTTGCTTTCAGGATTGGCCGATGCACTTTTGCTCGAAGATGATGGATTCGAACTGTGGCTGCTGCTCCTATATGGCCCCGAGGTTAATGCTCTTCTTTTGCGGAACGCACGCGCCTGTTACTCGAATAGCTTAAATGTTTTTTTTTTTTTTTTTGGTTAGACCATTGGGACGATATATTATATTGCGGTTGGAATGTGGTCTCCCTGCTTTTTAGCACAACGGAAATTATAAATGCGCGATTGTCGGTAAGAATCTAATTTTTACGATCTCAGGTGTTTTTTTCTGAAAAAATACTCAAAATTGGCGTAGCTTACCCATATAAAGTTGTCAAATTTTTGCTAAATCTATAATTAGTTCTCGAGTAAAAAATGCATAGATTATATGTGCAGTATATCTGTGAGGGAGAATTTAAGTAATTCATAGCTGATCAAAAATTCGAAGACCTTCGATGGCTATGGTCCCATAGAAACTCATAAGGGTTTGCCTATTAAATTATAGCCAGAGTCTACGACAACTTAAAGTGGTAGAAAGATCGATAGCTTCTTAACTCTTTTATTTACCCGTTCGCCAGTGTTATAACAGCGATTACACTACATCAAGCGTTGTTTCATCCGCCAATCTCGTCTAGCTCTTCGAGAGATCGATCAACGTCTGAAAATCATACCTATACATATACAACACGGGAAAAAAACTAGAAAAAAAACTAACCCCATACTCCATACGAATGATTCACAGCCAATCCAATGAATCAACGTATACTACACGATCGTAATAAAAAAGAGCTCTCGGTGGAGATCGCGAGCAGATGCTCAACAAGACTACATAAATTTTTTCTGCCTCTCTCTCTCTCTCTCTCATTCTTTCGGAGTGTACTTGACTGCGGCTCGTCGTGGTGTGCGCTCGAGTTAGAAAGAGCCACAAGAGGAGGGGCAAAAGGCATCGGACACACTGTCGGAAATAGATCTTTGCTGCTGATGTTCTCTCTCTTTCTCTCTTTCTCTCTCGAATACGATGTCACGGGTCGTCCACCATAAATTCGGACGACTGCGGCGCCTGAGTTCGGTTATATACACTATATACCTCGCTCTTGATTATGACGTTGCGCGCGCGCGCGCGCGCGATCTTTATACATTCATTGTTGTAGGATGTGTTCTAGCAACTTTCTTTCTTTTTCCCCACTCTGTTTTGCTTGTATTTAGAGCTCTGTTGCATACATGTGTGGCTTAATGGATTTGTTTGCTGAAAAAATGGAGCGTCTTTTGGTTTTAGGAAAGATTACAATGTTTCGAATTCTTGTAATATTAGATTTGAACGAATCCTAATCCTTTTATTAGACTTTCTCTTTCTCGATTTTTTTTTATAAAATAATTGAAAACGCATTTCATACGCATTTTACAAAATAACAAAATATCAATTTGCTATTTTTCCATCCCAAACAATCTAGAGATTTAACGATATAAAAGTTCAATTGCATGCTTAAAAGTACTTTATCCGAATCCGAACTATACAATATACTCAGTGCATTTAGAGTAAAAACGGAAGCTCGGTATACGAAGAAGCAATGAAACAAATCCGTTTTGCCGCGTTTAGCTCGCGCATTAACAACCTCACCGTCTCTATTTCCATTCGTTTTAGCTTAACTCCTTCATCTGCATTTCCCTAGTTACGCCTGCCGCGGTATATGGGTACAGCTTAATTAGGCTCATCATCGCTTATCGCTTTTATCTTTCGTCGTGTCGCGCCTCCTGTGCGCGCACATCACGGCCTTCCTTTCGACTCCCTTATATATATATATTGGCTTTTCTTAGACCTCTCGATTTAACTTTTCCTTGGCGCGTTACGGAAAAGAAGAAGAACGTTTTTTAAAAGCTTCGGTGTCGGTTTAGTAAAGAAATTTTGTTTCACTTGAGATCCATGAATCGAGGATGGAATTAAGGTGAAGGATAACGATAATTTAATGCAAGAAGCTCAAGGAAAACTAACTGTCAAAGAAAGTTTTACTTTATGTTCAATGGATAGAAAAATTTTCGTATCAGCCGATGCAAGTAAACCGGTGTTTTGGAAAAAAATATATCCATAATATTTTTCTTTTAATAAATCGCATAAATAATATATAATAAATTAAATTTTATAACGTGTTTACCTGGACGAAAAATTGGCAAAAGCGGGTAAACATATTATATGATTGTACATATAAAAAAAAAACTATATTGTTTTATTTTTAAATGTCTACCTTAAAAATATTTTTCAAATACAATATTGCAAAAAAAAGCTAAAGATCGTAAACTGGAAAAAGAAAGAGAGAAAAAACAAGCCTTTTTTCAAGACTTTCGATTAACTTTTGTCTGGTCCGCGTTGATTTACTACGTCGGTAATGGTAACAGTCGGCTCGTATTATTTCATAGCCATACAATCACACAAAACCGGAGCCCATAAAGGCACAGAACAGCTGTTAATAACTTTTTATGATTTATTTTCCTACGTACTCCCGAGCTAGGAGTAATAGCACGTTCTAAGCAACTTTAAACTTTCATTATCAATGCAAAACTAATAAGGATATGTAAACAATCCAGCATATATTAATTCAAAAGATATCCCGTTGCGAGAAAACGATTAGATTAAAGAAGCTCCTGGGCGTAACAGTGACACATTAGATCCGAATCTTTATACACTGTAAACGGCGACTTAATTATCCAAATAATTTATTATCCGGAAGTATATCCAGAAGGCTAATATATCGCTCGCTCTGAATCTCTATGCGGGCGACGTTTATATAATAGTGCAATCAACGTGTCACGAGCCTATGATAATCCATCTTGGCATTAAGAAAGAATGTATATATCAGGAATTTACGTGAAAATCGGGTATAGCGATCCGGTTTCTTAATTAGCGGGACATAAGCGCGATCTGGAAAATTATTATTATTCTAAGTGTGCGATGATTTAGGTGAGAACTGAAACTGTTTTATTTCGAATGAGAAAGTGATTACAATATTCAAATAAGTTTCGAATGTGCAAGCATGGAGTAATGCAATATATACAAACTTAAAAGTAAGGTATATAGAAAGTTGGGGATAGGGTGTTAGTAAAAGTTTTAATTGATAGTTGTTGTGAAAGGTTGTGTCCGAGTGAATGGTATAAAAAAATTTCAATCTTTAATACCGATTCGAGCACGTGTCTAATCATGTTTTTTTTTTCTTTGTTACAGGTGAGTTTCAGAAATTATCACATTACTAAATCTACCTTATAACACGTAAGTTCTCCCCTGCCTTAACTTAATTTATGCCGATTCGAAAATCCTGCAAGTGTCTACATACCTTCACTCGTAACACAGACAAAAATATACTTTTGAAGCAATTACTTTTTAATTGTAACATCGATAAACTTGTCATTCTTACATACAGACGCGCATATCTAGAGCATTCTATAGTCGCTTTTCCAAGACAATATCTCTCCGTCCAACATTCCACGAGTCCAAACACACACACACACACACGAACAAACGTCACATTCGTCACGCGGCGCAACATTATACATACGAAAGACGAGCCTCCCGCCATAAGCGTCCAAAAAAAGCATCAACCACTTCCCCCCGGGGACGCACAAAGCAAACACACTTTTCCAAAACGCACTCGACGACTGCCCCCCGCGCGTGCAAAAACCACGTGGTGTGTGTGTGCCGCCGCTCATCGTTCCAATAAACCTTATGTGTATATATATATATATATATGCATAATAACGGAGAGCTGCGGTGTGAATAAGCGACTCGGCCCATTCACTCTCACGCGCGTATACTATAATTAGACGCGCCACATACGCACACACTAACGCACCGCGTAATCGCGCAATTTGCCGGCTATTAAAAAGATCCCCGCCGCGGACGCGGCTTTCTTTTTCTTCTCACTCTCGCGGCTTGTAAATCATCGGAGATTTTTCGGCGTGCATGATTTTTCCGTGATGTATGCTCAACTGGGGTGGTATATATGCAAATCGGTATACGGTATATTGATGAGTGTCACGTTTGGAATTTGATGCAGGATTTTTTAATGGTTTTGGAAGAAATTTTAGAATGAAGAGATGCGTGTATGTCTACTTTATGCTATTTAAGGTTTGATTTAAATATCAAGTTAGTTTCTAGATGTAAGACCCTTGCGACTTACTTTTCTATTATGTGCATAACGGAAGTCGTACAACATCTTTCATTCGCGTCTCGTTCATTTGTTACAATGATATAGAAAATATGTGTCGACGGTGTTAAGGGTTTAAAAATTATGAGAGAAAGCTGTTTTCGATTCTCAAGTTCTCCTTAGAATATATCATGGAATATATGGGACTTGCGCGTTTTAAGTATAGAAGTCAGATATAACAATAGATTCATTTAATTAAAATGGAACACTTCGTTATTCGCATTTTGGCCGAGTCACCCGCGAGCACGTCATAAATTAACGAACAAAAATTAGAAATCGCCGAGTGAAAATGTTCCTGCGCAATTTTAATTTTTGGTTAAAAATCCTGCAAGTGTACATTAATTTCGATTGCGATGCGGATAAAGCCAAATTTAATCGATTGATTTTATTGCATCGCGATAGGTTTAATCTTGGCTATCGGATCCAATAATAAACCTGAAGTGAGCAATAAACTTTTCTGCAAAAATCGCGCAACCATGGACTTTGACGCCTCCGCAGTTGTACCCAATGCAACGCAGATGGACTATAACTTTTTACGCAGAAAATCACTCGAGTGCAGCGGTATTCTATACATACTTTAATCTCTGTATTCGATAAGCTCAAATTCAATTAAGAGGCCGATAACGAAAGTCTGCGCGTCGGGGATTAAATAATACAAGCAGATTGTGCGTGATTTGTTTTTATTAAAAGAACAATATTATCATTATAGAAATAGAGTACGGTGTGAAAAGTCGCGTATGGAAAGAATTATCTCTAGACTTTCACCGCTTTCAATATCCGTACTTGAGACATCAGTTTTGAAAGCTTCGAGAGAATTAGTATACGTCACATTATAATACAGCTTTGGGCGTGCAAGATACAAAAGATTCGTCTTAAATTAACACCTCAAGTACATTTTATTCGACTTTTGATCTACAATACCGTGACAGTCGCGTCAAAGTCGTTGCTCCATCGAACGTATCTCATAATGCTTCGTTATTTTTTCAACATTCTATATAGTTATTGTGTGGTTATTGGTTGCGCAACCAAACGTCACTTCAACCCAATAATTTTAATAATAGAAAACTCATGGAAGTTCAATGCGAGCGAACAACATCTATATAATTTAGACATTCTAATTGTTTTAATAAATGAAACGTAAATTTGAATCGGTGCGTTAAGTAATATTTCTGGGAATATACAGAACAATATGTGTTATACAAGTTTTCTTTTATTCAGCGTTTAGAGGCCGCCGGAAGTGTTGCAATTACACGCGTATTTTACCGTTTACAGTTTCAATAAACGTGCTTATCCAATGTACTGCGCTAAACTCCACTCAACATGCAAATAAACGTTTCCTTGATTTGCGATAATGGTATATGTTATATATAGTACTAGAAAATAATCGCATTACTTTCAGTTGTTACGCGCGACAAATTAAATAAATAGCTGCACAATACTCATAAAAGTACAATGCAATTCTAATTTCGGGGCACTTTTCTCACCGAACCGGCGGTGACGACGAGCCGGCATTAAATCGGTTCATACGGACTATACCAAACACGCGACCGGCCACCTGACCCCCTTTTCCCATCCATCCCACTACACGCATATTTTTAGCCATCGCTCATTAAGCCTACACATATATACAAACCGCGCTCCAATAATCCGTCAATCAAATCGCAACACGAAAAATGCCTCAACCCGAAGAAATCGTCTGGTACAGAGATAATAACGCATCGTGTACATATATATATATAATAAAACACAATGCGATAAAGAAGTGTCATGACGGTTGAACGAACTCGTGGCTCGCGCGCCAATAATACACACCACGACGGCACTCGAGAGAGAGAGAGAGAGAGAGAGAGACCGCAGAGCTCGTCACTCGCACATCACAAGGTCAGGCATATACATACGCGGGTTGCTCGGTCGTTCGCGAGCGCGTGGGAGAAGCTTGCACACGGAAATCGTTTACGCGCGTAGCTGCTGCAGGTGTGCGGAGAGATGAAGTGTAAGTATATCTACCTATATATACAATATACGCGTGTGCATGCGCGCAAGGTCAAGGAATATGAACCAATGACTGAATGGCGAACGTGCTTAGCTGCACGAACGCCAGTGTCGACAGGCGCGCATCAGCGACGCTGGTAAAAGTGAAATTTGCGGTTTAGAGACTCTCTCACTCTCTGCGCGCGTTAGTCATTGTGATGCGGCTGGTTTTAGGATGTTCGGGGGCGGGAGGTGAAGTCTGGGAATAGGATGCGGTATTATGTAAAGCGATGCGGATCGGCTGTGCTTTGACGTGTTCGAGGAAAATAATTTCTGTTAACTGTTAAGTATAGGTGTGTATATAAAGTCATTGACTGATGCTGACGCTGCAATTGATGCAAATCTCGAGAGTGAAACGGTTTTTTTTTTTCTTATCTAATTGTACGGACGTTGTTTAAAACGGTATTTTATAGCGAGGGTAAAGGATCTCGTCAAAATCAGGGGCAATCGTCACTAAATGATGAAACACTGAAGAATATTTATTAATTTTGAGACGCTATGATTCTAAAATGTATAGAATGAAAATCCTTCCCAATGAATTTGCAGTACTACACTAGTTGTACTAATTCCAAAATGGAACAATAAATTATTTATCGCAGTTTGAATGGTATATAAGACTCTTAAAAAAGATATCATTCGTTTGACTTAACAGTTCCAGAAGCTATTTCGAACTTGACTTACAAACTACAAATTCAAATAAAAAGCAAAAAAGAAAAAACCGCTTCTTCAAGCTTACTCACTCGAAACGCGTCCGAGTTATTTCTGCAAAGGTAAAAAAGAAGGAAAAGAAGGCCCGTATATAAATCCAAGAAATCTTCCCGCTATTCCAAGTAATCCTCGTCTCTGTCTGAATCCCGTGACGACTCATCACACGCGCGCCGGGGCAATATACCTACGCGTTTTCGCGCGTTGCAGACGTCCCGCGCAGTCTTATGCAATCGCAGCGCACTCTTACGCAAGTTGGACTGTATTAGTAACTTGTATATATATATACCGTATATACGCAGGTGTGTGCGGTAATTTTCGCATGGAAGCTATTGTACGTTCGAGATAAGGGGATTTTATCGTTGACGTTGTAATTAGCGTGCGATGACGATTAAAGCGAGAGTTGGGTTATTGCATGCGGTGCAACGATCTGATACATTTTCGCTGAGACTTTCGGGTATTTAGCTGGAAATATTTGGTGATAATGCGTTAAGGATACAGAAAATTATCCGTGTTCACGATCGAGGTTCGGTTATATTCCAGAAAATTGTGATCTCTTTTGATTTACGGTAAACGTCTTTAATGTTTCTATTTATGTTTACTCGAAAGTCGTACATTTCTGTATACAGTGATGCATAGATTCCAAGAGTATATTTAATTCACGGAAATCAATAATTACTCCGCGACACCGAGTGCTTACTCAAATCTTATAGTATAAGTTTTTTCGCGTTCGAATCTTTGGTCATAGATTACCGATGGCGCCTCGCTCGTGCAACATCAAACGTTAAATGTACAACTTCCTTTTCCGCACTCGTAAATAATGATTACTCATGGACCGTAGGCTGTATATCAGATCTATAATATTTTTGTAATTTAATCAAATGAATAAGTATGATTAATCTCCGTGATTTATCGTCGCACTTCACTACTGAATTCCAAGATAAACACTCGAGTCTAGACCACATAGCAATTTATAATTTCACACGATCTCATTATTCCATTAATCTCCGAATCGCACACAGTATCAAACCATTCATTCAAACGTATACACAAGGCACGCGTTAGAATCCTATGACTTAAAGCGCATCAATTCAATCCACACATCAAAAGCTTCCGTCTCTCAATTCGCGGACAAAAGCACCAGTATTCACTTCCTAAGTCTGTCTGTGCCGGACCGTCCGACAGCGTTAATACACCCGTTACACACGGTACAATTATCGCATTACACAAATTAGGCCGCTATGGTTAAAGGCGCGCAAGCTCATTTAGACAACGTTCAATTTGCAACAATGCACACTGTGACCTGACACACTACATGACACAAAACACACACACACAAGTGTGGTCTGCGGGTACGAGGCTTGCGTGCAGGCGGCTTTAAAACAAAGCATCCGTCGTTACATCTAAATTTATTCCCACAAAACCGACCAGTCTCTTTCTCTCTCTGTACTCTGGAATTTCTCTTTCTCACTCTGTATAGTGGCTGGCGCGCGCGCGCACAAACCACACACGGCTGCATACATAACCTATAAAGTCACACGTATAAATACCGGCAAGCTTGTATATGTATATACGTCTCGAAGACACTGTATAGTCCAGTGAAGCGCGTGTGAATCGCGCATCAGCTGCGGAAGGAGATTCGCCAGACGATAAAAGTCCACCCTCTCACGAAGCCATTCCTTTCGCCCCTCCACGTGACGAAAAGGTTATTTCCGAGAAAAGATGCGCTCGCGCATTCGGTCACGTACACTCTCTTTCATTCTATACATCGCGGCAGCGTCTATTGCTTGTAAATCATTTTTTAATGCTCGGAGAGTATAGGTATTGTAAAGTCTTGCGCCACCCCCTCGCATATTTCGTCGAAGAAGCTGCTGCTGCTGCTGCTCCTGCTGTTACGGTATAAAGCCCCGAGGTTTTGGCTACCGACGAGACTTTCGTCGCGTAGGTACTTTCCTCTTATATACCTATACATGCGAGAGGTCACGTGTTTATTGGGATTCCATTCTCTGGACACAGTCCCCGGTACTGTCTGCAGAATCTTGTTCCTCTCTCTCTCTCTCTCTCTCTGTCTCTCTTTGAGATTGGAAATCGCATTAGTCACGCACACTACGGGCTTTTTTTCCTTTCGGTGGGATGTATGTATAAGCGGTTGTGTGTTAGTGAAGGGCGGAACGAATGGATAAGTAAGCGAAGACTTTTTGAATAGTGGTCATAGAGAATCGCTTTTTCTTTCTCTCTGTGTTCCTTCTTCCTCTTGTCTTCTTCTTTTTATTGCGCAAATGAAAAGGTTGCCAGCTCGAATTCTTCTTCTTTTTTTTTTTTCAAATCTTAGAATTTATGTGATCGAAATGATACGTTGGCGCAAGGGTTTATATATTAACGTTTTGATATCGTTAGAGTAACCTTGATTTTTGTGCCGCACAGCTGAAGTTATGAAGACGTGTATACTTAATACGTGTAGGTATTTGTACATTGTACAGTTTCGATCGTTCCTTTTTGGTTGATAAATGACATTTTGAGCTCTGCATCGCGTGTCGGAATGATTTAATTATTATGCGGATGCGCGTGTGTTTGCAATTGCTAAATCTGGTGCGTGTGGTATACTGGGGTACGTCACTTTATAAATACACCAATTCCCAGCTGTGTAGGTATTGGGCTTTTGATTATTGAAAATCGTTAGGCTTGTATTGAATTCCTCGCGTTTGTTTATTATCGGGTTGAAAAAGGGTGAAAATTATTTTCCTTCGCAGCTGTGATCGATGCAACTGCAAAATCATTATGCTCCACTTATTTATTTTTCCTAGAATTTACCTGTTCCAAGCACGTGGAAGATATATATAATTAACATAATTATTTTAAGAGGATTTGAAAATTCTTTTATGGATGAATAAAACTATTTCAAATATATATTCAGGTTAAATGTGACGCAACAAATCGATCGATTTTCAAAATAAAATATTTTATTTATATTTTGGAACGCTAGGCGAGTTTTCCTCGATAATTTCGGATGTTAAACCTTTGGCATACATTTTTCGTAGTAAAAGAATCATTTAGCTGCGCACGGGATTAGAAACTTCGGCATCCATTCATTGTCTTGTAAATCCGTTGCTTTTCTTTTTATCGCTTGATTACTTAGACTTTGGGGTCGATCCGCTTCTCCTTTTTTTTTTTCAAGCGAGTCTCTTATACTTTCGTGGAGAGCGAGGATATGACGACTAGCCGTAGCCATGAAATTTTTATAATTCATATAAAAGTTTATTCGCATATTTAAATAGTGTTCTAAAATTTTTTATTGGATCATAAAATAACCGTGAACGTATTTTTTTCGTCTTTTTAAGCGCCGTTAAAATTCATTATACGATGATTTTCTTATTCTATTTTATGTTATTATAACGAAAAAATAATAATTTTTAATTAAAAGGAATTTGTAACATTTTTTTTTTAATTTTTTAAAAAATAATCAACGTTATTTAGTTTAATACGAATATGAAAAAAAAGATTTAAAAAGTCTTCTAAAATCGGTGTTTAAATTACGGCAATAAAAATAGTTCTATTCCTCGTATTTCTATCACCGCAGACATTGAAATTTCAGGCGATACGAACTCGGTAATTATACCGTTTGTTATTTAATAGCCTGCGTGTCGGTAATAATTGTATGATTAGATGTTTATAGAGGTACTTTTCTATACATTGCCATCGAAGATTATAAGCTTTCGGGAATGTATAAAAGAGAAATTGTCGTCTAACTGTTGTATACACCGCGCGGTAATGATACTATTTAATACCATGAAACCATCAGATTTATGTAACGGAAAACCATTATTAATTCTTTGCGTAAGTTTGATTTACTAATCATTAAAATGCACATCTGGAAAAAGAAGCGCGCTAGACATAGAGGAGTTCACAACAACTGCTACCCATAAGAATTTTTATGGTAATTAAGAATCGGTAAGAGTTATCGCTTTGGTAAATCATCCGTTCGCCAATAAAGTAAGGATTTGGATTTTGTGACACTTTTGGCGGTGCGTTTCAAAAATGTTTACTAAGATTTTATGGAATCGTTTAGCTTCGATATACAGCACATAAAAGCCTTCTTTTCTTAGTCGGTTTACACTAAATTTCAATAGAAATTCAAGGTGGTATCATAAAAATGCTTTAAAATACTCGTCGTAAATGCCGAAATACAATGTTTTTATACAGCCGACTTTTTACTAGCTGCCTTTATAAAGTAATGAAAAAAACTATCAAGTGCTCGTAAAAGGGATACGTCAGTGGGATTCATATTTAAATAATAAAAATGACCTCTTATATACTAGGATAAAAAAACTAAGGAAAAAATTAATCTTACGTTCAGCCAGAAAATAAAGAACTTGTATACTACTAAAAATATATTGTCACAAACTCAAAACTTGATCAGTATTTTATAAAACAAATCTTAAGATCTTTTGTTAAATCAATAAATAATCTAATATAACTCTAAAAAACCAGTGTAACGATAAAAAAACAACTAAATCTTCAACGGTATAGCCTACATGAAACAAAACTATTTCCTCTCCTCTCGTCTCATTTCATATTCCTCTCAAAACTATCATAATATATCCCTCGACACGTATAGAACAGAAAATTTTAGACAGGTCCACATCTCATTTACGCACGTGTATAATATCCCAAACCTACCGCAGCGACGCAACCTGTCTCACTATTAGCGTAATGCGGATACCGGCGGAATGTCCACTTATACATACGAATTGACGTGTGCTGCACGCGCTTCTATCCGGAAAATAAGCTGCCACGAAATTTATGCTTTCCCCTTCGCTTAGCGTGTGAATCTGACAAATGACCAGTCGAGAGAGTCTTTTAGGCGCGATCCGATGTAGCCGCAGGCGCTTATACGATAATTGAATTGGTTATCCTCCGGTAGTGCGTGTAATGGGCTTACATCGCGCGCCGCGTGGGTTTTGATTCTTTCTCTTTGGACGAATATGTACGCTTAATGAACTGCGCCATTGTAAGCTAATGAAGCGGATGGTGTGCCGAGGTTTTTCGGGGTGTGGGTTAAGTGGGAGCTATCGATGAGAGTGAAATATTCAAAGTTGGAACGAAGCACGATTTTTATGCTTGTATACTTGTAAGTATTAGGAATTTAGTGATTTCTTGCTATTTCTTTGCTGAGAGAGTAAAAATTATTTTTATGTAGTATACATATTGCGGGACAAGCTGAACACAGCTTTTCTTACACTGTTTAACATAAAACAAGTGTTTTACAATTACAAACGGAATTCCTGCATATATGGAATAAGGTTTTTAGACGGTATATGTAAGAAGACTAAAGAAAAAGTTTCAGAATTGATTGATTTCCACAAACCTGAAAGCTTATTACGATGTCAATCGATCTCAATTTTTTCACCGTCATTAATTAATGATCTCGCTAATTTGGCAAAACAATTCCGCGACTCCAAAGTGTTGAATGATTGGTCTCGAAATTTTGATTCGTACGAGGTACAAGCTGTGATAGATGATTGATTAATTGGCAGCGAGATGTGGTATTTTTAACCTTTCCAAGCGGAAAAAACCAGAACGAACTAAAAAATTGTATACATCGAATGTCATACATAAAGGAACTAGACAGTCAAGCTGGAATACTGAAATATAGGACATTCTTTTCCGATTAAACACGCGCAGAAAAATTATTCGTCTTTTCAAATAGTATAATAGGATTTCGAGTGAAAGTTTCTCTCCATACCAACGTCTTGATCAACTTCTAAATTTTAAATTAACGCCAAGAACTATATAGTAGACATTTAGATTAACGTGTAAACTATACCGCGTAACCATTAATAATATCTATTCAGCTCGATTCCATATAAATAGCCGGAGCGGAAGAAACTCGCTTTCCAAATATCCATTATCCGCTCGCTTTTTTATTAACCGAAATTTTCTCGTATACATGTAGCTACAGACACTCAGAGCCGCAGGAATGCGCGCGCACACTGAAAAAAAAAGAGAGGCGATAATTAAATTTGCTCGAGGCGCTCACGTATATACGCGTAAAATTCAGGCTAATGATGCATGTGGGGGCCTGTGTAGCTGCATTTTATCGGACGCAAACGATCGGATTATAATTTGTCGCTTATCCGGTCGGTTTATCTCGCGACGGTTAGGAATTAAAAATTCGCGTAGGTGGTAGTGCTGCTGGTTTATACGTTTTTTTTTTCTTTTTCTTTGAAATAACGACGTGAATTTTATACTTGTACACTTACTATTTATAAAGAAGTGTTTTCTTCGAATAGTTTAATCGGCGAAAGTGAATGATACTAATTACCCGCGAGATACTTTTGAATGAGTTTCCTCGTTATTACGCAATGTTAAATCTTATAGATACGATTATGTGAATTCATATTTTCGCGCCACTTGTGTAAACTATACACGATTTTGATTGTTGAAATATAAGAAAAAAAGATTCGAGATACAATATATAGTTTAAATTTATAGCGTAAGAAAACGCGTCTGCCATTGATGGTACGGAGAAATAATTATACGAACGAGTTTTCACATCATACACATGTACACACACACACACACACACACAACAATTTTTTAATTGGCCTACTTTTAAAGCCTCCGCACCGTTTACTAGCATGCAATTCTCCATTACTCCGAATTTGCAATTGCATGTGTATATGTGGAAAATGCGAGTATACTTACTTTTCGAATTACGGCCGCGCGCTGCCAGTTTACAGAAAATAGTGTGTTTTAGCGTATTCTTCTATTTTTTCTTCTACGCAATGAAAAATATCATTCGAATTCTCCAATTATTTGTGGTTTTCTTTTGTCCTTTGGAATATAAGTATCAAAAAAAAAAAAAAAAAAAACTCAATCAAGTCGTGCAAATCTAAAATTTCAATTGCCTCAAGAAAAAAAAATGTAATTTCATTCAGCTATAACTACGCGAAGCAGCCGTAAAACATGCACCGATAGGTGTACAAAAAGAAAATTCGGACTCGATCGTTACGACACATTACACGCGTACGTGAGCGCATTGTCGATTGAGTCATTTATCGCCCGCGCGACTATATACAGGCGTGTACACGTACATACACACACTCACACACACAGACATAGTAATATAAACGAGCGAGTGCAAACACATGGTGACAAAACGCGAGAAACGCGTCACTGACGGGCCTCTCCGTCACGCGATTTTTTTTTCTTTTTCTTCTTCGATAAAAAACAGCTGAACGAACTGTATACGTCGACGTAATATTTCGCGCGTTGGCAAGATTGCAGATATTAGAATTGCATATGTTAGAACGTGGATTGCTGTATAGTTTTGGGCTTATATTATAAAAGTAAAGTTTTATTTGTGCCTCTGCGGAATATAAATTTCATACTTTCGGAATTAATATCGCTAAAGCGTTTTTTTTTTTTCAAATTATATCGGAATAATAGATACAACTTCTCAATGGAAATAAACTTCATTTGCAAGTAGCATAAATGTTTATGGTCTATTGAAATTTTTGTAATAAATTAGTATATTATCGCTCTTAAAACAGAAGAGAGAGAAGGAACTACTGTAAGGCAGCTTGGTTTCCCGATATTTATAGTTTTACGATCAAACCTCGTTACGAACCGACTTCTAACTATGTGCCTTGCGTCAAACAAATTTATCGAAACATACTAATATGTAATATGGTTTTCACTTTTCACACGCGTTTCTCGAAGTCCTTTCTTAAATTCTAAAAATCAAACACATGTCGCTTAATCCTATACGCCGTCCGATATCATTACCTTATATATAAAATACAGTCTTTAAGATCCCGCAATTTGGGCATAGCAAATTGCTCTGCGATTTTCATAAATATTCACCTCATCATTTTTTCCCCTACATTATCGAGCTTACACAGGTGCACTTGGCTTTTTTACGGTCGCATAACTAGATCCGATCCGCCGCAAATTGTTGCGCTAATCGACGAATGCGTCGCGGCGGCGGCGGCGGCGGCGCACGAGAGAAGAGAAAAAAGACTTGGAGCCGCGAGCTGCGCGCGCGTTCAGGTTCTTTATGGACCGATATAGGAAAACGAGTTTTCAGGCTTGTTGTATACATATGTGCGTGTGTGTGTGTGTGTGTGTGTGTGTGCCCCGGAACACGTTGATCGATATTATTGTGTCGGAAATATAAAAAAGAGAAAGAGAGAGAGAGTCGAGTGTCGGCGGTGATGTTTAACATGCGCTCCAATTGTTTGTTTTGATTAATGTGAGATTGGCCAGTTGACATCTGCAAAAATTAGAGGTTTTTTTGTTTTGTTTTGAAGAGTTGACGGATCAGTGAATTTCACTGGGAGATTGAAAGCTCCGGTGATCGAGCTGAAAATGTAGTATAGAAGCTTAATGATTGAGTTGGCTTTGATAGACTTAAATGTATATAGTCATACATGCCAGGGTAACTTGGAAATTTATTACTTTGTAGAAAAATAAAAAATTATTATTTAATATTCAAGCTGTAATGTTTATCGAGAATTTACGAACAAACACTTGATTATACTTGCGTGTACTAAAAAAATGCTAAATTCAGAAACTTTTAGAAAAATCGCTACAGCCGCACTTATCAAATATATTATCAAGCCTAGCATTGATTCGTGAAATCGCCTTATTCAAATTTCCCCATCCCTCCAACTAATCGTATAAAAACAACAACCATACAGTTTCCAACTTTGTACACCGCAAACAACCTCTTTTCTATACTAATCGTTATGCACATTATTTATGACTTTATTTAGCCTCAAACGTGCATATTCCAAATGTGTCTATCATACAGACACCCGTAAACTCGTGCAATAATCATAAAAACTTACTCGAGGGAGAAGAAGCTCAATAACAGTCTTAATGAAGTTATAAAAATAGTCAAGTGCGCGGGTGAGGTTATTTTTATAGTCCCGTTTAATTGAAAGACGTTATCAGTGTACAAACGCCGCGTCGACTGTACAGACACGCGCTTTTTTCTTCCGATGGAAAAACTGGTTTCCAGTTTTGCGGCGATACCACAATTAAGATAAAGCCTCATGGACGGTTATTAAGTGAAGTCTCGATCTTTTTTCTTCCAGCGATTATTTTATCGGATATAGAGATCTTTCTGAAACTCTGTTTACGTATAAAAGTGCGGATATTTCGTAAGTGTTATGACATAAGAACTGATCGCATTAGGGATAGATGAAGATTATTATTGTTATTCGTGATTGGATGTTTTCTTGCTGTAGCTTTTGACAAAATGAATGTGTCGTTTGCGGGGATAAGCTCTTGGCTATTTTTTTGTTGACTGATCTGGTGGAACTGGAAAATCAACCCTTAGAGAAAGTTTTTATCAGAGCGAGTAAATTTAAGTAGGTGTGAGTGTTTTTGCTTATCGTTACACTGTTTTAACGACGAGTTATCGAATGAATATAAGCCCAATTAATGAAATTTAGTTCATTAAGTATTAGGTATTGGATTATTGGGAGTGTCAAAGTTTTAACTGTTTGTTTGTTGTGGTCGAGCGATAGCCGTTGGGTCGCGAAGCTTCGAGATCCCATTCCCCACGCGACGCGCGAACGGCGAGCATTGCCGAAAAGTATTGCATTACTTGTGCTGTAAATTGAATAAATCGTTTGTTTCTTAATTATAATATTCGAGTGAGTTATTTGCATGCTGTCCCTATCCTCAAAGTACGGACCGAATCCCAGCAATAATAGTCTTAACGCGTTAGTGGAAAGTACTGGGCGTTAACAGGAGCTTGAACTGTAAATTTCAACGGTATCTTTAAATATTTTCGTACCAAAGTAACGAGATATTTAGTGCTAAAGCTGTTATAAAGGCGCTATTAAAATATGTACTATCTGTGGCTAATAGTAAATATTTTGCGAAGGTAAGGAATTCGCTATTTTTGTTAATCAATACATTTCTTTAATTAGACCGAGAATTTATTCAGTATCCGATTGGAATTGAAATTTTGTTTAAAATAAACTTTTAAAGTGCTTAAATAAAGGACGCAAGATCTCTAAAAGCTTCGGAATGAAAGCCTTACTCCACTTCAATTTATAATTCGACTGCAGGATTGCATTGCAGATTGAAACATTTCGGACACTGTCAAAGATTATCTGACCAACTCAGCATAGTAAATAAAGCTATTGTCAACCTCCATCGGTATAATTTACGCGAATATTGTTCGCTTAAGTAATCATCAAAAATACAACATTCAAGTTGGCTCAAACCGTACATTACAAACAGAAAAAAAAAAAAAAAAGAAGAAGAAGGTCGAGCAGTAATTCAATATTACAATACGAGACAAGCGAAAATTTCATATTATACACACACATCATCCCTGACAATAAATTCAAGCAGCTCTAATTGAGCGATTCTTCATTCGCAAAAAGCGCGTGACCAACAACGCTCGCCAAGTACAGTCACTAAAGTTAGAATATGCCGCGCGCGAATCTAAACTCCGCGAAGGTTGTCAGGGTGTGTGTGTGTGTGTGTGTGTATATATCTAGCTTATAATATACCCTTGCGATACGTTGTTAGCCGCGGCAGTGCCGACGAACTCGATCGAGGACGCGAGATACTGCGTGGGATTAGCGTCGTGACATTTCGCGCGGCTGCCAGATATTATTTTGGAGGTGAGGGTGGCTAAATGGCTTTTTACTCAAATAATATTCGCGGATGTGCCGCGGGGGAGAGTTTAGGATTGGATAAAGCTTGGAAATTAATTTTTCTTTTTGCTTTTTTAATCAGTAACGTAAATTCGACTTAATAGGCCTTTATAAACGCATCGATTCAAATTGCGTATAATCTAAGCAAACCGATTTTACTGAGCCATTTCATTCATTCTGTTTAAGCACGACCGCTACGCGAAAATGCCTTATATTTGCCTCGTCGCAAAAAGTGTCAAACTCCAAGAGTCACATATTTTAGAACAAAATAAATTTCTAAGATGATTTTAAGCAATTTTTTTCTTTTTTAGAAAGGATGTATCAGGTTAACCGATTTGCTCCGTGAATTTTTGACAGATCGTGATATTTTAGATACAACATGAAAAAAAAGAAAAATTTTTTTTGAAGTATAAAAAGATGAAGTTCAAGAACTAAAATAAATACATCTTTTTTGTACATTAAAATTTTCTCTAAAACTACATTTTCAGTTTTACTTTCTTCCAAGAAAATAGATAGAAAACAACCAAAAAAGCTCAAATTGGCTAAAATGCATCGGTTTTTAGGCTTTAACATAAAAAATATTAATTTCTCATAAAAGTTGTGGAGCACAAAAAAACTAAACTTTTCTTTATTGAGCAGTTTTTGTTAGGAACGGTTCAGTTCCTGCGGTCAACGTGCTACAGGGTCTATCCAAACGTCATTGCCGAACGATGCCATCAGTTGCCGGCCCGATGCAGGCTCTGTGAACCTATTTTATGTTACCGACCGAGAGAGACAAATGTAAAGCTATATAGTGGCATAAGAGTGGCCACAGCGACCAGCTGAGACTGCTGAGACCGAAAAATCAAAATTTAGCCTTTTTTTTAAATGCCTACCATTAGCCCGTATTTGCAAATTCAATTTTTATTATTAGCCTTACTTATTTTTTACGGATCTCGTTATAATTCAATCAATCCACAACATAGACGCACTACTCGACAACTCAACGTTCCTAGAAAAGTATATAAAAGTATCCGAAAGATTCGCGAGATGAAAGGTATCTAAATGATGAGAAACCTCGCGTGGTGATGAATGAACACTCCGCTAATCCAAAATAGAAGATAAACAAACAAAATGCTTCTATATTTCCAACAGGACTCGTCGATCAACATTCATAATAACCGACCCACACACACTATCACATTGTGCACATCGGAACACCTACGATATTCCGCTTATACTCGCAATTGAATCTATGAATATAAGGTAAAAGTGTAATTGGTTGAGCCGCGGCCGCACTACGAATATCACCCATTCATGCTGTCGGCGCGCGAGTCGATTTATTGCGCTCAATGCCGATACCGCGTGCGGAAAGCTGCGACTAAACTGTAATTGCTAAATATAAGACTGGTGCTCGTGTGTCGACTGTCGCTTAGGAATAAAACCTTCGCGTGAATTCTCGAGTGTGATTCACCCGGAATTGACAATTTTATATTTTAAAATAGTGGTTTTTTTTTATTTTATTTTCTACGATAATTTAGTCTCAGATCAGCTGACACTTTTATATACAACAAATTATCCCAATTTTCTCTATCGCATAACAAACTCAACTGAAATAAACAAAACGCTATATACTCGCACTATACACACTTCAACCTCCCCCCAGGTACATACATATAACGATCCCTTCGCGGAAACTCATTCGTATATAAAAACCATCTCGCAATCAAGGGACGTCATTAACGGGGCGGCGCTTGTTCTTTTTTTTTGCTTCCAGAATCCTGTTCTGCACCGCTCAGCCAGCCCACGTGATAACGATAGCAGCGGTGCTCTGCGTTACCTCGGCCCTACTGCCCACCAGTAGTGTCGACAAACCGAACCAGCTGGCCGCTGGCCATCCGCGTTCCCGACTCACCTCCTTCGTTTATCTCGCCTCGTTCGTCATGCACTTTGGCTCACAGATCTGGATGACCTTCGTTTCCGGTAAGCATATATACTTTACTTCCCAAACAACTACTTACCCCCTTTGCATCGGTAGAAAAATCCTCTTGATCTTCAAGGAATCCTGTAAATAGTATTAATTATTTTTGGTAGATATTTGGGAAGATGCTATCGGAATTAAATGAGACAAATTGAAGCTCAAAAGGATTTTCATACTTAACGACATCACCTTATTTAAGATAATCATCTTTGAGATTGATTTATTATTGATTTAATGGTTGCAACTTTGTTGGGGTACCCGCCGATATAAAAATGCGGTATCGTTAACGCAAAAATAAATCTTGATCACTTGTAATGATAATAAGACCTTATGATGTCCATTCCGGGGAAACTTTATATCAATCAAAAATGTATAAGTATAGACATTCCACTGCGCTAAAATTAAGATATTCGTTCAGTTAAAATTCTCTGTATAACATATGATACAATCATATACGAAATCAAATCTTTTTTTATAATTACACGTTGATAATTATATAAAATCAATTTAATTAAGATGATTCAATACTTTGGGCGATTTTTTAATGCTCTCATTTTATGAAATTTCAACGAATCGGACATTACTCGAAAACTAAGCTTTATATTCGGGCCGCTTCTCATTATCGGGAGAACCCTATAGGTAGCCATGTCAAAATTACCGGGTATTAAATAAAACCAGCAGCCCGAAGGATGAGCGTTTAATGGACGTCGCCGAGTTGCTTGTTTCTTTTTTCATTTTTTTAATATATGCCATCGGTTTACCTGCTGATTTTTGACGTTTTAAGTACGAGTTTGATTAATTTCGCCGTCCAAGTATCCTTATTCGGTGGAAGTTGGAATTTAATTATACCGAAAACCGGTATTGCGTTTACTTTCTCATATTCGGTATATCGGCTGTGAAGCACTTTTTTTCGATAAAGTGCACCCTTTTTTACATATTTGTTTACGTCGCTGTTACATTAATATTTATGTTTCTGTAATTACAATCGTTACGGTTGCGTTAAGCGTCTAGAATAAGTCTGAAACGGCGGAACATAATTACATGTAGTTTTGAGCTTATATCTCTCACATTTGAACATTACGAAGAGAAAAATGACAAAACTGGATTTATAATAATACGAGTGTAATGATATAGCGAAGTCATTATTAAGAGTGCACAAGAATTATGAAAACTGAGAACGCGCATCGCGCGCAGAAAACAATCATAAACTCTTCCAAAAAAAACAAACAGAAGAAGAATCTCCAGGCAGACGTAGTAAGGATACTTGGTTTAAAAGCGCGATCGTGCGGTTAGTAAGCGGTCCGCAGTCAAGTATATACGTACACGGCCGCGACCGCACTTGCAATATCGGTCCTTCACCTCGTGGCAACAATGAGCTTCATACACAGAGAAAGAGAGAGAAAACAACGAAAAAAATAAAGCTTGGTCCGCGAACCCGTCGCTCCGCATTAATACACGTGTATTTCCAGTCCGTAGTCCTCTCTCTCGCGCTTCCGCATCGTCATCCCATCATCGTCCACTGCATCACGGACAGAGAGTAAAAGAGAGCGTATGCGCTTTACCTTGCAGGTCTGTCCTTGTACTTCGCCCTGCCACGACACACGTTCGGCGAGGTCCAGCGCGTCCTCTTCCCGCGCTACTTCACCCTCAACGCTTGCCTCAGCCTCACGACCCTACTCATCTACGTCAAGCATCATCCGGCACGCAGTTGGGACGCTGAGATCGCCGTACAGGTTGGTCTTCCACTATATTATGATATTGAAAGTTTCTTCCGCTCTGCAAATCGATTTGATATGGTTATTGAGTGTGCTGAATCTTTACGCCCTCCGGGATGTGTGCTCAGTCTTTTTTTGTATCTTATTATATACTTGACGGGAGATAACGCGCGTGTCGACTTTTGGCTTGAGGTTGGAATATTAAGTGATTCTTCATCGGACGGGTGATAAGAGCTTGGGCGCGGATACAAATGAAATTTCGGCTCGAGAACTGGATGCACGCATCGCAGAGCTTTAGTTTATTAACCTTTTATGGCCTGCACGCGCAGCGGGTTTCATTATATACTCTTATAGTCAAGTTTTGAGAAAAAAAAAACAACTTTTTGGGGCTTTCGATGTATTTGTTGGACTTCTCTGAGAGAACCGAAAGATTTGCATAGCTTAGCCATATATTAACAATCGATATAAATAAATATAACTGTTGGTGTGTCGCAGGTATTCAGCATGGGAGGCGCCTTCTTCCTGGAGCTGCTGATACGGCTCTACCTGACGCCGCCGCTTCTCAAGCTGATCGACCTAAAAACCAGCCTCGAAAGAGCAGCGGGCGTCGGTCTGGAGATAGGCAGACACGATCCCGGCCCCCTCAAGCACTGTCCCCACTATCTCAAGATACACCAGGCCTTCCGCAAGATCCACGTGACCATAGCCATGGGCAATATGCTCACCATGGCCTGCACCGTACTACACCTCTACTACATCGCCAGCAAGCTCTGCGTACTGTAGCTTCGCCCACTCTCTCTCTCTCTCTCTCTCTCACTCTCTCTCTCTCTCTCTTTTACTCTATAAAGAAAACTTATCTCTATAACTATGTCTCTCTATATCTCTGTATACGTTCGATATGGTGTGTTGTACGCAAACCCTCGCGTGGGGTGTTTGGGTTATTGGGTTGCGCTGAGAAGACTTATGCTGTAAGTGATTCGGGGTTATTGTCACCGACCGTCTGGCGAATTGTTGATAATAATTTTGGATAATGGCCTATGTACGAGGATTTCCCACCCCTCTGGCGAATTGTTTACGGCACGATACGCGCGCGCGCGTGGAGATTAGTGGAAATGACACAACATATAGTATTTTTAGTTTTTATTCGGTGGGTACATATAGAGCTCGATTACTAGTAATTATAGGTTGTGATAATTATTAATAATCGACGTGCATTGGGAAACGATAGTTTCAACGGTTTTCCCTTGATTGTAAACCAGTTGTTAAAAAGGTATGGTTTCTTGAAAATTTAATGCCGAGGGATTTTGGAACCCGATCAACTGTAAATACTCATATGTATAACAGATATCGTATACTTGTGTATGGACTGTGTTAAAGAAATTGAAAAGGAGTATACGATTAATTTTATGTACATTAATTTTATACGATAATAATGCGTTGTAAAGGGAAATTTGATCGACAGTGAATTTGTTTATTAACCGATCGTAGTGTGATTGTAATTATTGTATTGCACAAGTTCGAGCGAGAAGAGAAGTTAAAATTGACGACGCTTCTTTTTTTTTGCAGTGTAAAAATAGAGATTCTCCAACTCGCGAAGGATGCAGGAGTTATATTTGGCGATTTTTCAAAAAAGAGAAAAGAAGTCGAAACGAGATTGTATACGACAGGTGCGAATCGAGGAGTGATATGCGCAGAACATTCGAATGCGAGTTATTAAATTTTCAAGAAACTTCGCATCTCTTGGTCTTGCTGGCGCGTAGAAAACCGTGAGCATACATATAAACTGACTGACAACTCAGATCGGCTATAAAATATGTAAATGTGTTTACGTAGTTTTTACTCGGTCGGATGCTAAACCTCACGAATGGCGCTTTATGCATTCTTCCCCCCCCCCCCCCCCCC